>JAGVSP010003542.1:0-50718 GCA_022494985.1 Micrasema minimum | reverse complement strand
TTTCGAAAAGAGCTTTTTATTGTCACCCTTTTATAATTCATTACAATGCAATTTATAATACATAATGAAAGATGAAGCTTTTGTAACTCTACGGTTTTGGTTGGTGTAATAATATTATCAAATAATTAATCAGACCTTGCCTTTATCAAAAATGGACAATCAGTCGGCTATAGACGCTTAGAATAATACCTAAAACAAAGTCTTCGCTTGTTGTTAATGCTACATATTTTGCGATTGAGATGAATCTGATTTATCTTTTATTATGATTGCAATAAAACGCGTTATTTTCTGACTGTAATTAAGGCATTGTCAAGTTTGTATAAGCCTTTATGAGAAGACGAGTATATTACAGTAGAATCAAGGTAGGTATGACTGTGTGTTGTAAATATTGCACAAGTTGTACACATTTCGCGATCCGTCGGCAGTTTACGTCAGAGCTGAGGGACGTAGATCTGACTTGGGAGGATGAATGGGAACTGGCGGCCAATCACTTGGCTTTGAGACTGTTTGTGGAATCTATATGCCACAAAGGGAGCGTACATGGAATGATAAAAATAAAGCTTAAATTTTTTAGTACACAACAACTTAAAAAGGTGTGATTTATGTTAGACGTATGTTGTTTGACGTACCTAATTAGTAATGTTACGTTATTCAAAGACTAACTGTGCCTTTGGGGACCATATATATCCTTCATTAGGCCTATAATTCTAATTGCATATACATAGGTATTTATATTTCACATGACTGATCTGTTAAATGCAAATGGCTTCTGTCTAACTAATTTAGATAGTACAGCAATATTATCTGTTTCATCATGATATGTGGAGATTGTTAGAGAATTGAGTGTGTTGGAAAGATTAACTGACTATGTTAATTAAAGTCGCCTAATTACAAAACACTATGTTATGTGCGTCAAAATTCACATGAACAGAATCTCAATACTAGATAAATATAATAATTGGATAATTTCTAAGGCGCTATTTTCATTAATGATCTTTTTTTTATGGTACCTAAACAGTTGTGGACATGTGAAAAGTCAGAATAATCGCAGCGATACTATAATGAGGAGATGTATAAATGTGGATGAAACAAACTAAGTGTGCTTGGAAAGAATGGTGCGGCGTTCTATCATCTCTACCCTTTGAGAACATGCTGTGAAGGTTAGTTAATTAGTTTTTTTGAATTTTAAATAGCTCTAATAGAAAAGAATAAGTTTTGCTGTCAAGTGGTAAACCAAGGGTCAATTTCTAGAAAAAGATAAAGTTCGCTTCAATTTTTTAATGCCTTTATTGAATACTTCGTTTGAGACTTCTTAAATAAAACACAGAACATACGCAAAATACAAACTAGAGAAAATAAACTCTTGGAGAGTAAAAGAGTTCAAAAACATGTTCCCCGTAAATGTAACAACTGTTCAACTTCATACATTTTGTTTTGTCATCGCAAACATGCTCATAAATAAGGAACATTACACAACACCAGAAGTGTATAAAGAACAGTTATATTTTACAGTTCTGCGGGGAGTGTGTTTCTGGCCATGTTAACTAAGAAATAGAACCTTGTAACACTGAATATGTAGCTGGTTATTTTTAAATATATGTACAAAACTTTTAATTTTAGCGCAACATAAAAAAATAATTATTGAGCCCTTGGCCAAAACTACGTTGTATTTAACATAAAATGCATAATTATTTGAGTATTTATGAGTTGGATAGATTGTTGAAAGGATATCGTTTAATATGTTTTTCAGCATCTTTTTACCTTTAAAATTTTGCTTGTGGCAGCAATGTCAAATTATACGTGGAAAAAAGTTACATACATGCTTCACAGTTGCACAGTTTACACTCGCGCTGTGCCTTGCGAGGCGTTGGATCCTCCAAAAATAAATTGGTTATTTGTTTATTATGTTTTGGGTTCATTGTATGTGTCCAAAATAAAATAAAACACGGCACAAAAAAGTGACTTTTAGCTTTAGAAATAATTTTGTGGAAGAAAGTTGCAAAACAAAATGGCATTGTTTTCTTATAAATTTAGGTCCTATTAGCTACTCTGATGAAAATAATGTGTTCGTAATAAGATAAAAAGAAACAAACTAGGTTTTTTGCATTTTCTTTTTTCACCATCGTTTAGCTCTCAGGCAGGTATTTGCAGATATAATTATTTGAAAAATATATATTTTTTCAAATAGCCTTTTCGTTCGAGGGTAGGTTTAGCAATATTTAAAAAACATAACATAATATTCGTGGAGAAACAAAATTCGTAGTACAACCCGAAAACTGGTGAATCTATATCATATTTTGAGTCGAATGTGTAATATGACTTTTTAATCTGAGCATGAAATTTTTTTTTTTTTCTTCCTGTAAAAGCTTTTCATTAGTACCGACACCGGCAGTAAACCGCCTGCGCCTGTAGAAGGAGAAAAACGTCGACAGCCTAAATTAAGAAGCATCGAATTGATTACTTTCGACGGCCAGATACAAAACTGGAGATTGTTTTACCAAAATTTCAATTCGCTAGTTCATTTAAATTCAGACTTGACCGATTATGAAAAAATTCAATACCTCGTTAGTTGTTTAGTTGGAAAATCTCGAAATATTCTAAATGGGATAATCGTTTCCGCGGAAAACTACGAACTTATCTATAGAACTTTGCAAAATAAATATGAGGACAGCCGCGCATTAGCTACGGTTTACCTAAATCAACTGTTTAAATTCAAACCAATTCAAAGTTCCTCCGTAAACGCTTTAGAAGAATTTTTGGAAACATTCGCAGGATCGGTTTTATCGTTGCAACAGATAGATATTCCAGATCTGTTCGATTTTATACTATTAAATATGAGTTTAAACGTGTTAGACGCAGAATCGGTAAAAATGTTTGAGCAAAACTATCGTGATTCCTCATTACCAACATTCGAAAATTTAGTTCAATTCATAAGAGAACAGGTAAAAATATTAAGTCGGCTCGGAAATTCGGAAGTACCAAAAGCTGAACGTTTACAGACGTTTATGATTAGTTCGCATTCAAAAAAGTTTTAATCATAATTCTTTGAAAATTATATGCCCGTTTTGTGAAGTAAAACATACATTATATAAGTGTGACAAATACGCAATGCTCGGTCCAGAAGAGAGGAAAAGATTTATCACAAAACATCGTCGTTGTTTGAATTGTCTTGGGAATCATCCGAAATCGCAATGTAAGTCATTAAATAAATGTGCTATATGTAGTAACTCGCATCACACATCGTTACATATAAATCCACCGGTTTTATTAGATGAAAAAGAATTATATCGAACCGATTATAATCAACCAAAAACTCGTACTCTCGCCCTTGAAGATGCTCGGGATTATAATTATAGCGATCCTTTCAAATTCTCATCCGGAAAATTGCCGAATAATATCGATCAAAATTCGAAAATAAATTTACTAAGCCGTCCTACCTACAGTAATGAACGCGCCTCACATTGTTTTTATCCCTCCTTTCGAAATAACCCTTTAATGTAATTCTTAAAAATTAATTTCGTCGTTGTTTGTTTGTTTCGTTATTATTTCTTTAAAATCGTTATTTATTTCATTATTGCGCCGCTATCCCTCGAATTTAAAATTGTTCAACGCGAAGTGTTTTGAAGTCGAAGACTTCAAGGCGGGCAGCTATGGTTTGGCCATTATTGATACTCTCTGGTATAGGTAGTTCGAATTCCTCTCCAAAATGTATCGCCTACCTTCACCCATTCCATTCCGTTTTGTCACCTGTTATCCAACAAAAATTCAGTCTCGAATATTCGCTCAGCGCAGCAACGTTACTCTACCTCGCAACATCCGTCCTTCTCGTGATCCTGATCTTTCTTCATTCTATCCACCCTCGTTATACCCTCGTGATACTCGTCATCCATCTCCAAGCTTCCCAGACTCCAATTCCCGAAACCCCTCGACCAAAAGTGAGTAAAGTGTGCTGTGCCCCTCGTTTGTGTCCCGCCGCGCCAGTTCAACGTGGTGTTCCAGGGTATTCCAGGATACTTCGCCCTTCCTGGTGGTCCTTCATCTTCATATCCCGCCCTTGAGTCCAGCTCTGATGTCGGTGTTACCAGTAAAACGCAGTAAAGGTTAAACAGTTCAAAATGTGAAAAAAAAAGAAGTGATTTTTTCTTTATCGTTTTCAAAATTAAGTGGAAATTAGAATATTGTATTAAAAGGGTTTGTTTAAAATCATTGTGAAAAACAAATTGGCAAATATGTCTTTCCGTTCATATAACAAGACTTTTTTGGCATTGCTGCTAGTTCTTTTGTCTTGTATGGTAGTGGTGACGTCACATCCTGAAAATAGTGTGGTTCACAAGCGGTCGTACGGCACAGGCAATGTTGACAGCAAGTTGCCAGTTGGTAATGTTGTATCAGCAGGATTGTCCAATCCGTTCAATACTGCCAACGGGACGGTTGTCGTTGCGCAAACTGGGGGCACAGCAACGCTACCCTGTAATATCAAGAAACATAACACTGCTGTGGTGTCTTGGACAAGCGGCATCATCATGAACATGAACCGTCACATTGGCAGGCCTGGCGTTTGAGGGCATGCAGGCGTAGGCTCCGGCGTGGGGCGCCGCGGCGGCCGGAAGGACCAGCTCGCTGCCGTACCCGGCTCCGGGCGCCGCGACGCTCAGCATCGAGACTCGGACGCCGGTGTCGTAGTTGATCATCCGGTCACCGTGGTACCAAAATAAAAATGATGGAGGCTCAGTGGCATCTCTCAGGCGACATGTGAGCCTTAGTTCCGAACCACTTCTCACGTGAATATCCGGTGCTCCTTCCACCTCCGCATATGCATCGTGCACTCTAAGTTCGACCAGTATAGAAGCCGGCGGATGCGACGCGAGTTGGCACTCGTAAAGTCCCCTGTCCGAGCGTTGCACGCGGCGCACGACCAGCGGCCACGCGGCGGGCACGTGGCGCGCGTGCTGGGCCACGAAACGCGCGTCGTGCGAGTACGTGCTGCCGCCTACCGTCAGTAGGTGGTGGTCGCGCTTTCTTATCCAAGACACCGGCTAAAAGTAAAGCAAAGTAAAGTAAAGCAAGTAAAATTGCACAAATTCTTATTAAAATGTGGTTTTTGTTTAATTTTATTTATGAATACTACTAATTTGGCTAAATAAATGATATTTGAAAACAATTTGAAAAAAAATATCGAAAAAAAATCAACTTCGTGCTCCATTTTCTCGAAAACTATGAGTTAAATAATTAAAATACGTTTTACTAAATCGACTCCAAATATTACGTAGATTCACTGGTTTTCCGCTTGTACCTATATCGAGTTTTGTTACTCCATGAATTATGTTTTTGAGGAATATTACTTTTGTATTGGCTTCTTGTTTTGAAGTACTGCCTTCCAAGACGAAGTAAATTACTATTAGGTAACTTTACCGAAACATTTCTAGAAAGAAAACCGAGAAGTGCCCAATGAACGAAAGTTTATATATAATAATTGTACAATATCATAATTGCTTTCAAAATTATTAGTCATTTTCATATCAGCACTGAACAGAGTGTTAATTTTGGCTTCCTGTTTTTCTTGCTTTCAGTGTTAAAAATATATTACTACATTTTTTTGGACAGTATTTCTTCAGTAAAGAAAACAAATGAATTAACGAATAAAAAGTACCGCTACAATTTTAGAAAATTAAAGTTTACTTTTTATAACAAAATACTATGTACTTAATTAAAACATTACTATTTATCTTCGAATAAGGATTTCAGAGAATTTACATTCCATACTTGAAAAATACTACCGTGTCTAGGTATCTAGTTACCCACTACGTCACTCACTTTGTTATTAATAGGCATCTACGTCATCACTAGACATCTACGTCACACGTTTCATCTATTGGCCTAAGTGCTGGAGTTATTGGAGACGGTGGAATTTGATAAGTTGTGTTATGAAATTAACCCTAGTGAATTATTGTTTAACGCTTTTTAAAATAAGATTATTTCTATGAAATGATTTATTTCAGTGTTTTATTGCATAGTTATTCTGAAATTTAAAAAATCCATATTACCATAATATTAAATTAATACATCCCTCGCAATAGGTACAGATTATTGATATAATATGTAAGTGATTTAATTATTTAAGTTTACCAGAAGTACAATTTATCAGTAGGATGAAAAAACTACGAAGTTCAAAATCTATGAATCCAAAAAATCCTCATTTGTTGATATTTATATAATTAAACACACGGGTTATAGGACTGTTAAATTTATAAAAAATAGTAATCGTAATTTTTAATTTATTTAATTAATCACCTCATTGGGCAATGCCCGTGCTGAAGTATTCTTTTTTTTAAACAACATTTTGAGTGTGTCCAAATACTTGTAGACAAAAACTGGATTTCACCCATTACGGGCTAATAATTACAATTTGACATCTCAACAGAGACGAGAAATTTGGAAGGGAATATGGATATCTAGGCGTTTACAGGGCTTATGACCTGTCATTGGCTGGGTTAAGTGGCCACTTGATGTATTACAACATTCCCCATTTCACCTAGTATTTGATATCCACATCTGCCAAAAATACAGTAAAATGGCACGACGACGCTTCACATGTGAACACTCTCTGTCATCCATTGAGAAAATTGCTAAGCATTTTAGCAGAAACCTTTATGATTGCAAGTGAGATTCTTACCGAATTATTTCACCTACTTTCGCCTGAAGATGAATCTTCAATTTGTTATGCTTATAACTTTTACCAGCTAATTTTTATAAAAACAACATTTTGAGTGTGTCCAAATACTTGTAGACAAAAACTGGATTTCACCCATTACGGGCTAATAATTACAATTTGACATCTCAACAGAGACGAAAAATTTGGAAGGGAATATGGATATCTAGGCGTTTACAGGGCTTATGACCTGTCATTGGGCTGGTTAAGTGGCCACTTGATGTATTACAACATTCCCCATTTTACCTAGTATTTGATATCCACATCTGCCAAAAATACAGTAAAATGGCACGACGCTTCACATGTGAACACTCTCTGTCATCCATTGAGAAAATTGCTAAGCATTTTAGCAGAAACCTTTATGATTGCAAGTGAGATTCTTACCGAATTATTTCACCTACTAGGAAACGCCTGAAGATGAATCTTCAATTTGTTATGCTTATAACTTTTACCAGCTAATTTTTATAAACAACATTTTGATGTGTGTCCAAATACTTGTAGACAAAAACTGGATTTCACCCATTTACGGGCTAATAATTACAATTTGACATCTCAGGCGTTTCCTAGTAGGTGAAATAATTCGGTAAGAATCTCACTTGCAATCATAAAGGTTTCTGCTAAAATGCTTAGCAATTTTCTCAATGGATGACAGAGAGTGTTCACATGTGAAGCGTCGTGCCATTTTACTGTATTTTTGGCAGATTGTGGATATCAAATACTAGGTGAAATGGGGAATGTTGTAATACATCAAGTGGCCACTTAACCCAGCCAATGACAGGTCATAAGCCCTGTAAAACGCCTAGATATCCAATTTTCGTCTCTTTAAAATTTCAAATTTGTCGTAAAGCTGTTGTGAAAATCCAGTTTTTGATTGGGACACACAAAATGTAATAAAATTAGCTGGTTAAAAGTTAGCCCGTAACAAAATTGAAGATTCATCTGAAATTTCCTAGTAGTTTTTGTCTACAATCATATTTGCTTAGGCAAATTTTCTCAATGACACACTCACAAATTAATTTTTATAAAAATTAGCTAGTAATAATTATAATGGCCACTTAACCCAATTTCCTAGATATCCATTATATTATCCAAGTATTTTAAATAAAGCCATTTTAACCTATTAGTGTAAATAATTCGGTAAGCTAAATACTCACTTGCAATCATAAAAGTAAAATGCTTAGCAATTTTCTCAATGGATGACAAGAGTGTTCACATGTGAAGCGTCGTGCATTTTACTGTATTTTTTGGCAGATGTGGATATCAAATACTAGGTGAAAATGGGGAATGTTGTAATACATCAAGTGGCCACTTAACCCAGCCAATGACAGGTCATAAGCCCTGTAAACGCCTAGATATCCATATTCCCTTCCAAATTTCTCGTCTCTGTTGAGATGTCAAATTGTATTCTTTTTTTAATTATTTTATTTTAAATAAAAAGAAATCTATGCAACCTTATGATATTTGCACATATTTCGATTTGCTAATACTATTTCCAATAAAGCCTAAGCGGGGGTTCGAACCGACGATCTCTGGACTCAGAGACCGCGACGCTACCACTGGGCCACCACCCGTTCATCAATTCATTCATTCATTTACAATACTTTTTTTTAGATTAGAGTTTAAAAGTTTAGATACTTTTCCTAATTAGGTAATTTTTAGTTCCCAAGGGTGCCATTTATATTACTTTAAAAAGCTTTGCCAACTTATTTTGCCTTTAAACAATAAAAAAAAAACAGTTATTGTGTAACATTATATAATATCATATACAAGCGTTACCATGCTAATAATACCTATTTAGGTTATCCAAAATATTAATGAATACAAAATTATGTATAATAGTGGGTCACGAGTACGGTATCCCCTACCAAGGGCAAATGCTAATGCTTTTGTATACAAAATATCAAATCAATGAATAAAATATGATTTCATGTCATTAGGGTAAACTTTCTTACGTACACTTACATCCGTAAATATAAATGTATTTATTTATTTTCAAACTTCACGTACAATCACATAGCAAGAGTACAAGGGCGGGACTATTGCTTTTAAGCAATATCTACCTACCAACCCTTAGTTATTTAGTGATATATTTCATTTTACCGAGTATTGGTGGAAAGACAAAGCTTTAAAATTACATTGCATTTTGTACAAGATTAATAAACATACTAAAATATGACTCAGGAAATGGAAAAGAGGAAGGAAGAAAAGGGACAGGGAAAAGGATGAATGAAGGATGTTTTAAAGGTTTGAGGTAGTAATGCCTTAGACGTAAATTTAAAAAAAAATATATATTTAATAAATACGATAACCTGCTTGACCAATTGTGGTTGTGAAAAAAGTGTGTAACAATGTTTTGACGAAACAATAATAAACGAAACAGGAGATATATTTATACGAAAACGGCGCTATATAATAATAATAAGGAATATGACCTTAATCGGTCAAGTCGTTTAAAAGTCACACAATCTCCAACGGACGCACTCACAATAATTACAATATTATATGTATTTATATATAATAATGACTTTAGTCAATTCTACATTTTTTGCTAAATCAGGCTTACGGGCCTTAACATATGAAAACAAAAAGTTTCTAGTTGCTAGAAAATCGATAAATCGTAATTCGTCGATTATTTATGGGACAATGAATAAAAAATAGTTACATAGTAGCAATATCGATTAGGTCATTTTAATGTGTTGGTTCCGCATATTTGTAATGTTTGAACCTGGGTTTATATTTTGAATAAATCGATAAGCTTACCCACTCAAATTGAAGCATTTCCGGTTTAGCTAAAATGAAGTTCCGTGTATGAAAATTTAGATATTTATGAAAATTTTTATTTTTTTAAAAGTTGCTAATAAAAATAAACTACACAAATTATTTAAAGGAGGATATTATTTTCAAATTTTTGTACATTCCATTTTCTTTCCTTTGTCCACCTCGTTGCATATTGGTAGCGCATTTGGCTATCGTAATTGAGGTCGCGGGTTCGATTCCCGTAGTGAGTCATCATGAAATATGAATATTTCTGGTATGATACCTTGAACTGGTAGTGAAGCGTATGACTGATCATATCTTACCTTCATGTAATGAAACGATCAATATACACTGTACTTGGTGTACCGATGCAGTGCCCTAAGCACCGTCTGGTGCGAACAAAGGAAAACAGTGGCAATAATAATCCCTTTTCTTCTCACATAAAACATACACATTGATTACGTTTATGAATATTGATTTAAATATTTAAACCAAATAAATTGTAATTATAATAGAAAACAGTTGATTAATCACCTATTTCCGCTTACTGTGTGGAGCATATGTATTCCACAAATTACCTTCAAGCGATCGGTTGCCAGTTCCAGTACGTGTTACTTTCTGCATTTTATATTTATTTTAAATAAATACATTGTCCATATCAAAAACAATATTTCATTTCGATATAAAATATTTTTAGGTAAAAATCGCATTCAAATAAATATTTCATGTTGAGCCCGGCCTCGTTGGGAATCAAACCCGCAACCATGGTATCCCAACGCATAGTAGCCAACCTTCGAACAAGAATTCAAAAAAGGGCGTTTCCGTACAAATTTTAAAAAAATATACGTCTTCTAGGGTTAATTCATAACACCACTTATTATCAAATTCCACCGTCTAAAGACTCTAGCACTTAGACCAATACACGAAACGTGTGACGTAGATGTCTAGTGAGGACGTAGATGCCTATTAATGACGAAGTGAGTAACTAGACACCTAGACACGGTAGTATTTTTCAGGTATAGAATGTCACTTCTTTGAAATTCTTTTTCGAAGTAGCCAACGCACTATTCACTACACAACAAGGCGGACAATAAAGTGAGGGTTTGTGTATTAAGTGACCCGAAATTGGGGAAAATTCAAACTGACCCAGTGGGGTATATGAGCTTTCTATAGACGCAGTAATTCAACGTATACCTAGAGTAACCGATATACCCAATTAACACGTGACTTCCCTTAGTTCCAAAGTAACCCCTCTCTCCCCTATTCCATTGTTGAACCGCCCTTGTTTAAGTCACCCCTCTTTACCTCATGTAACCTAAATAAACACAATAGATACATAAATATATAATTTCGTAGACGCTGTCTTCGAACAAGAATTCACCAGAAGGGGCGATTCCGTACGAATTTTCTAAAAATATACGGTTCCTAGGGTTAAATATTATCAAATTCCACCGTCTAAAGACTCCAGCTCTTAGGCCAATACACAAAACGTGTGACGCAGATGTCTAGTGATGCCTAAGATGCCTATTGATGACGAAATGAATGACGTAGTGGGTAACTAGACACTAGACACGGTAGTATTTTTCAAGTATGGAATGTCACTTCTCTGAAATTGTTCTTAGGACGCTATGGTCAAAATAAATGTTAGTTAATTTTGATAAACAAGAGACTCTCTTCTACGTGTGAATGTTGTTTGCATAACATTTTTTAAAATATCTTTCATAAGAAATTACTAACTAGTAAATACAGATTTTTTTCGAAATGTTCATAAAAGGCTATCATCACTTAATTTTTTTTAAGTGTTTCTAAATGTATTAAAATTATGACGTCATCGACACACAGAATTTATTTCTACGTCATTTAAGAATAAATTCTCGACCTATCCAATATAAATATTAAATAGTAGAATAGTCGAGCTCATGCTGAGTACTACATACATGATAAAAAATATATTTACTTAGTAATGTGAGTTAATTAGTATTTTAATCATGGTTGTCACGCAAACATGTAACTGTTTTTGCTATGGCAATGATAATAAAATAAAATTCTTTTAAAATTATGCTAATTAATCTTGGCAGGGATCATTGATTATGCTTAACAATTAATTTATGAGGGGTTGGGTAAAAAGATTTTTATTTTAAATATACAAGATGTATTCATAGATTTTCACATCTTGGGCCGACTCTGAAGCTCAAGGAAAAATGATCATGATACACTGCACAAATGCAGTACCCTATGCACCATTGGGTGCAGAAAAAGGAAAGTAGTAGTAAGTAGCTTATATTTGTTTATTTATTTATTTATTTAACCTCCTCAACAGGCCAGGAGGCCCAATTGCAGAAGGGATCAACGTCACAAACAAGGCTTGAGAAAAATCCCTTTTAATTTTTGTGTTCTCACCGGGAATCGAACCCGGAACCTCCGTATCGTGAGTCCAGCGTCTTAGCCATTACGCTACGGAGGTCTATATTATAAACAAAGGAGATCTTCATTTCATGTCGTACTAAGTTGCGTATTGCAACTCGTCAGTAGGTGCATTTAGACGGTGGATAGGAAAAAGTTTCCAGTGACATAATATGTCCAAAGAAAAATGATGCCAAGTGACAAAATTATCATTATGTCATTTGGTAACATTTTTCATTGTCGCTTGGTAACTTTTTCCTTTTAACCGTTGCGCGTCAATATGAGAATGTTACAAAATATAGTGTGGCGTTTTATCCTGTTTGCCTATTTCCTTCCCTTGTAACTATCATATGGGTACGATAATATAGGAATTTCCCTCGGACATCGAACTAGAACTATAATAACCTTAACACCCAGTATTGATACAAATTTCATGATCAGTATTGATTTTTCTACGCGAATATATTAATCATTCATACTTTTCTTCAATCATTGTTTTAAAGGTCGTTAGACACAGCTAAACGAGCTATTTTATACTTAGTAAATTAATGACGAATACAACATAAAGTGTGAGATTATATTTCTTCGTTTTTTGTGTTTTTGCAGTATTTAAAATACTAAGCTATTTTACGTCACTGCCTTGATCCTAAATTATTTCTAGGTCTTTATATCGTATGTACAATGCTAAACCTATAAAACTTATACAAAGCCGCGAATTCGCAGAAATGTTTTTAAGCTAAAAAGTAGTATGATAAACCTGTTGAAATTATATCAAAGAAGCTTAAAATAATAACCATTTTGTTAGCTATGGAACTAATTATGTTTTTTTTATGATTGGCATATGTTTATAATTTCAAATTTCAATTTCTAAACTCAACATCTCAAATTAACGTTCTACAGATTCACGGTTTTGGCATTGGTCTGACGATGTATTGTTCTTGAATGTAAGCAAATATTTTTACAAATAATTTATGCCGAATATGTAAATGCATTTTATTTGGAGTTAATTATTGTTATTTAACTAAATAAACCAAAAAGTAAAAATGTAAAATTCGAATCACGTTTTACAGTACACCAAAAAATGTGGTGGTGAAGAGAGAGGGTGATTATGTGTATCAAAAGCACATTAGTGGACAAAATGTATTTTTACTTATTGTAAATTTACGATAACTGCTAAAGCTCGTTTATCCAATGTTGGCAGAACAGCTCAAAACCCATATCTATTCACACTTCACCAATTTTCACATGCTTCCGCTGTCAATATCCCAATAAAACCCAAAGATCGCATTTTCCGAAGGTTCCATTCTACGTTTATTTCATTCTAGATTTATGCGGGGATTACTGTCAAACCTACGTTTTGTGATTTTTTATCCATATTTGGGTAAAGTTACCAAATAATACATATGTTTATAATTCGCAGAAGCAAAACATACAAATCAGAACTATTAAAAGAAAGTACTTTCACTTATCCGTACCTAACGGTGCATAGGGCACTGCATTGCTACTACTACTACTACTTTCCCTTATCTGTACCTAGTGGTGCATAGGGCACTGCATTGGTACACCAAGTGCAGTGTATATTTATAATTTTTATTACATTAATACACCAAAGAAGGTTGAAAGTAGACTGAATGCTGTTGAAATGCGATCTCTCAGGCGAATGTGTGGTAAGACTATGTATGATAGGTGTACAAATGTCGAAATTAGAGCAGAGTGCAAGGCTGAGATAAGCATTATCGACAATATTAAGAAAGGGCTTTTACGATGGTTTGGTCATGTGGAGCGAATGAGTGATGAAAGAACGTCTAAAAGAAGTTTAAATGCAAGGCCGAGAAAGTCATGACATGATGAAGTACGTCAAGTACTTGAAAGTAGTCATGTGAAAAGTCGGAATAATCGGCGTATGTGCATGAGAAGATGTATGAATGTAGAGGAAGCAAAGGAAGTCTGTCAGGACAGAGTGGTATTGCGTTCTATCCTCTCTGCCTACCCCTACGGGGAAATGGCGTGATGGTTAGTTAGTTAGTTAGTTAATACACCAAATAAAATTTATAATCGCAACTTGCAGGAAAGTTATTAATACATAATTATTATATGTTTTTATCACACGTACATTTTTCAAATAAATGCAATACTGGTTGATGAATGTGATCCATTTAATAAATTGGGACTAGAATTAATTAAGAAATACTTAAGGCGAATAATTCTCAATACAATGGCGCTCAGTTATCCATTATTTTATGTAATAGGTCATTACGAATACGAACAGTTTCTAAAACTACGCGCTTAGATTTTATCGTAAATAACTATTTATGACTAGCTTAAAATACGATTACATCTTCAGTTCCATTGAACCGGGTTTAGGTCACTAAGTTTCAATGTACCAGGGTACTAAGCTCCGGGCCACTTCTCTCTAAGCCCCTAAAACCAAGACACCAAGAGTGTCCCTGTATTTTATGCCCCGAGTGTCGTATCGCCTGGACGGCTCCCACTTGCAGTAAATCGACTTTAGGACTTAGCGGATTTTTACGCTTATTGCAAGAACAGTAAAATCCACTTATCTTCGGTGGAGCGCAAATACCAGCGGTTCTGCAGTACTGAAATGCTGGACTTAAGATGGTCTAGAAGTCGAATGGTTAAAAACAAGCAACCTTCACTACTTTGAAGTTTTTGTGAAAAATTGGTACACTGTTTAGGTTAGGGGAAAAAATATACGTTTTTCTTTTTCTTTTTATACATGGAGTAACAAAACACGTAGTACAACCCGAACGCTGGTTAATAGTGAATATACATCATATTTGGAGTCGAATGTAACATATGACTTTTAAATCAAAGCTTGAAAAAAAACTCATAAAGCTTTCATTGTTACCGCAGATTTAAGTAAAATTTCACAAATTCATATTATTATAAAAAATAAAAATAAAATAAAATCCAAAAATTCTTCAAAGAATTTAGCCCAATAATTTCTAAAATAAATGATAAAAACGTAAAAATTTTGGGATTTACGGTAAAAAACCAGATAAGTGTATTATTCTTGTTGGATTTCCCTCGCCGGATATGAAAACGACTGGTTTTTTATAGTTCTGAAAAAAGTAACAAGTTTATTGATAATCCTGGTAAGTCCTTATCGGTTTGGGTCATCGAAGAATCCTATAAAACTCTTGGCAAGAAAAGAATCATGTAAGAAATCCCAATGTACATTGTACATAAAGCTGTGAGAAATAACGTGCTATAAAAATATCGATCGATACACCGCGATACATAAAACGTGGACATAGCGAAAAAAGGATTGGAGTTTTTGTTGACGTGAAAACGACGTGATGTTTTTTTAATGAATTATCAGTCTTCGTTGTGTAATGGCTACACTCAAGACACGGAGATTCCGGGCTCGATTCCCGGTAAGATTAAAATGAATAAAGTGATTTCTTCAAGGGTTGGTGTTTGTAACGTTGGTTGTTTCCCCTTGCTATTGGGTCTCTACCGGTTTGTTAAAGTGCTAAAAGCCAACCAAAATCGAATTATTTTTTTTTTGAAATATTGTCATTTTTCAGAAGTTCTTCTTATTTTTTTTTCCTACTGAAAATCAGATTCTGTTTTATCTGCCATCCTGTTTTGAGATAGTCAGCTAATTCACATATGAACTACCTCCAATCATACGCTCTAGGACTAAAAGTTTCTGGCAGAAATGTTTTAGTATAATATCCTTCATTGATCACGAATTTTAATTGTTAATTATTTTATTTTTTAATAATATGTCAAATAAGTAGCTACCTATTAGATTATTTAATTACTTCTGCAAAATTTTTACAAATGACGCCACATCTTAGGAAGGCAAATGAGTGAACTACAGAATTTTGATAAGTGTAAAATGTTAATTAAAAGAGAAAAACTTTTTTTTCTGTTATTCCGGCACATCGCATTTTATTTGAAGAAAGGTCCTGCAGCGTTCTATTCTGTACCGGTTCAATATGACGATCTTGCTGTTACGAGTACGTACTATTGAAAAATATTATGAAATACAGAGTGATTGTAAAGTTGATTTCCTTTTTTACTATTACTACGGGAATCCATCCCGCGACCTCTCATGCACTGTAGCAAAATGCGTTACCACTATGTTACTAGGCGAAATCCTTTTTAGTCATTTTTTTGTAATTTTTTATTTATTTTAATTTTCTTGCCTGTACCTTTATTTTTACGGAATTATGTACTAATGCTATATTTTTAATATATTTGTAATAATTTTGCTCCTCTGATCCGTTAGATTATATTCATATTAAACATACCTACAATGAAAAATAAGGTATTCTTTAAAAATAATATAATTGCCTTTTGAAATATGCTAATAACCATTGTTTTCTATAATTGGACATAAAATTTGAACTAATATGTCCAGACAAAATGGCTTGCCAGGGATAAAACCGAATTGGTGTCCATGGATACCACCTATTGTCTTGTGTGATACCATACCGTAAAAACAAAGCCAGTAAATTAAGTGACTAACTAACTAACTAACCATTACGCCATTTCCCCAAAGGGGTAGGCAGAGAGGATAGAACGCCACACCACTCTGTCGTGGCATACTTCTCACGTCGATTATTCCGACTTCTTACATGCCCACTTTAAGCACTTGTTTTACTATAATAAGATTAAGACTAGATTAGGTGTAGATTAAGTAAATATTTAATATAATAAGTAAATATTTATATAAATGTAAATATTTAAATAATTTGTTTCCGTTAAAAAATAACTGCTAGATTCACTTAAGGCAACATAACATTGACATTTTTGATAACTTCCCTACCACACTCGTAGAATATTTTGTAGAGAATTTTTAACGAGCTTGTACGGAGTTGTCATTTCGATAACATGAATCAATGATCAAATGACATTTTTTGTTGGTTTTTACTATGTATAGGTATGATTTAAAATGTGATGAAATAGAAAGTTGTTATTTAATACATTTTCAATACAAAAATAAACTATTGTTTTATTCTCTTATATCCAGACACATATTAAAATTTTCGGATTATTATAGCATGAAACGTAAAAAGTTGTGCTAAGAAATATTGAACAAGTTGTGTTAGCCAACTTATTGCAAATAAAAAGTAGAGTGAGACTGGCATACAATATAAATAATACTACTATCTTCGTTGGTAAATCTTATTTGTTGTAACCCGGTACTTTAGTCTCTAGGCGCAAAATAGAGTTTATGTTCCTAGGAGGGGGTGAATGGGATAGCGAATAGGGATTATGGGATACCCAACCATCCCTCTACACATCTCTTCATACAATAATATTTCTTTGGGAGAAAAAATTTGCGCTAGTATTGAAAGCGTATTAATTTAAAAATGTAGGTACACATGGTGTATTACTTATTACTTTTTATGCATTATATTGAATTGCGATACCTTGGACTGGCGTTGAAGTGTAAGACGTATGACATCCTACCTCCACGTAACAAATTATCAGGATCACTGCACTTTGTGTATCAATCCAGTTCTCTATGCACCATTGTGTGTGAGGATTGAAGGAAGAATAGTAGTAAGTATATTGAAATGGGTGGTTGAGGAAATACGTAAATAATCAGTAGAAACATATTTAAGAATTTTTGTTAATTTCTCTCGGAGACAGTCATTTACATTTTGAATGTAAAAATTCATATCGATGAATTTTGTGATTAATATTCTTTTTACGCCGTCTAATATACTCGTAACATATACATTATTGAAATTTTGCTAAGGCTGCGCATGAGATCAGTATTAGATTTTTTTTTCTTTTTTCAAAATGATATTCCGTATTAATTGACAGCCACCAAGCTTCTAGAAACTTATCACACCCACTTACTATACTTATATACTAATATTTTTTATGTTAAAAAAACATTTCAGTTATTATTTATGACACGTCGACCCCGGTGGGACACGAACTCGAGACCCCATTCATTGTAGGCCAACGTGCTAAACCACTATACCACCAGGCAGACAATTTTTTAAAACTAAACGCAGTGTTTTGTAAAGTTTCGATTCGACATTACTCAATATTCGTTAAACAAATAAATGAAAATGTATTAGGTTAAAGATTTATTTTCCAAAGAGGTTATTACAAATAATTTCAATTAATACACTTCAATTATATTTTTTATTATGTTATCTTGCATGATCGCGTGATTTCGTGAAGTACTTTCGCGTAATTATGCAGTCATGCACTTACAATTACACTGCAAATATGAGGCGATTTTGAGGCGTTTTGAAAAGGCCGACGGTACAGGTTACATGATACGCAATAGGCACACACGAGGCGAAAGGGAAAAGACTGCTCCAAAGCACCTCAAAAGCGCCTCGTATGTACCTACTCACGGCTGTAACGGAACATGGTGGCATAAATATTAAATAATTATCTATCCTTCACTTCATTTATTTATCACATACCAGCTTCTTATGTAAAATATATAAATTTCACAAGCAGCCTTCATACTTCTTAAGTCAAATCCACGTTCTATGGTTCTAACCTTGGATGAATAACATTGACTTTAAATATATTGTTCTTACGATAAACAACGATTTAACATTGTCATCAGTGGACGTCCAGTTGCTCAATCACAGATAACTATCGACGTAGTTAAAAACGTGCTATCCACGTGCTAGCCCTAACGATTTGACCGATCACAGTTCGATACCGTGGTATCGGTTCGGCAACGTGTTCGCCGAGCCGAGCATAGCCGAGCGGGGCCGATGCGCACAATATCGCGGCCGTACGTCAAACGTTAAATCAACGCGCTTGTCGGATTTTTTTTTTTATGTCGACTGCTTTTCTCAATATTTGGCTTGCCGAAAACCGGCTAAATTATAATAAAGATTGAATGAATATATGTGCAAATAAGATATATCTCGGGAAATGGCTCGCGACTAGTATGCGCTCGTTTAATAATCCCAATCAATAACTTTTAACGCGTGTTCCATTGTGATCGCGAAAACGTTAAACATGCATGGGTAAGAAATCGTTATCACGTCGCTTATTACCGAGTCGGTAGTGATCTGTGATCGAGCAACAGGACGCCAGAAAGTTGCAGAACGGTCAAAAATATGTCTATATACATGTTAATATAATCGCAGTTCTGATGCGCAGATAGATTTTACCGATTACCGTCATATATGTATCTATATCGGTGATCACATAACTGATGCCTTAAGCTCTAGGGAGACATTTGGTGTAAAGTTCCTAATGCTTGTTAATTACATTATTATAAACCTTGCTTTAAGGAGATTGAACTATAATAATATAATAATAGATCGCTTGTACGTATTTAAAAATACATTATAATTAAAATTACTATTATTACTACTATTATAATTAAAATTACCAAACTTTTTACTCTAGTTTTAGAACATCTTTGTAAAGGTTTGGAATGGGAAAGTATGGGTGTAATCATAGATGGAATTAAACTGAACCATTTGCGCTATGCGGACGACATCATAATTATTGGATCGACTATCCGAGAGGTAAAGAGGATGCTTACGGACCTCGCTGCTCTCTCCGAGAAGATAAGTTTAAATATAAACAAAATTAAAACCAAAGTTATGAGTCATGTCAATACGCCTTTAGCCCTATAGTCATTAACGGCACAGTTATTGAAAATGTAAAGGAGTATGTATATCTAGGCCATCTGATTAAGTTAGGAAGAGACAGCCAAACAACAGCTGAAATAAAACCGCCGAATTAGGCTTGGGATGGGCAGCGTTTAAGAATGTATCCCACATTATGAAGAGTCCAGTAATCCTAACAACCTTAAAAGCAGGTATTTAACATGTGCATACTTCCAGTCCTGACTTATGGGGCTGAGACATTGACACTTAAAGACTATCCAATCGGCCAATAAATTCGTTGTAGCGCAAAGGGGCAATGGAGCGAAGCATGCTCGGCATCAGTTTAAGAGACCATGTCCATAACGAGGAAATAAGAAGATCTCCCAGCTGAAGTGGACATGGGCTGGACATTGTCATGTTATTCTCCCGCCTCTCGTAAGAATGACATTCCTGACTTCCCTTTAACTGATAAAAAAATAGCAATTAAACTTTTGACCCCGTTTATTCTACCTTATTTCATTACCACAGAATCTGCTCTATGGTAAGTGAAATCTCGTTCTGAGCTTTTTCGTCTATGATTCCTTCTTGCAAAAATAACTGTCATGGCGAACGGCCGCATTTATTTTCTATTCAGGCCGACCCGGCATAAATCCTGGGGAATGAAGACGTAATCGTAAGTGTTATAGCTTTTTAAATATTAACTTCCATCCCCGAATCAAAACTACGTACTACAGCCCAGTCACTTTAATCTTTTCAGGTCTAAATTCCCTCCTTTACATACTTCCTTACTCCTGACATAATATTAGAATATTATAAATTAAAAATGGCCTAGACACTGATCCGTGTCTAGTTATCAGCTAGTTACCGAGTGTCACACGCTGACCGGTACATCACGGAACGCAGATATTATCCCATATCCGTCATCGCTCACGCGTGAAATTCTGGACCACGTGTGAGGATATATTTACAATTTGATGCCTCAAAGGACTAATTAACAAAGCTTCACCTCGTGCAGGTCCTGATGTGGACACTGCACACTGACGATACATGGATTCTTCACCTCTCTTCAAAATTTCACCTCTACATAAAATTAAATTCTTTAACCTCCAAATCACTTCGTTCATCTCAACACTAGCCTGTTTTTTTCTTAAATCTTCGACGTAGAACTTTTTAATTTGTAGATTCCAGTATGAATGATTCGATGGATGGATTCATTACTTAAGTTTTCAACCTATATTTGCAATTATATCTTTGTTATATCTTGTCAAAATTAACCTATATACTTACCGTGCCTAACACATCTTCTTAACCTTGTAAACATATTTATATTTTAATTACACACATTGAATTTCTATAGCTTTGTTTTATTTATATTCTGAACTCTGTGGTATTTCAATCCTTGCTTACTTTTATAAATTTTCGTGAGTCTTTTGCTAACTGATTGAGCTATGCAGGTGAGCGTCTGAGGTTGTGGAGCCAATCAGGCAAGCTCTCACCCTCTACGTTACAATGTCACCTTCAACGCGGGGCCAAGTTCACCCTGTCTTTAATAATTAACCCTGACTTTACTTATTGTATGTAATATTTGACTCACTGGCGCCCATTTTATCTCTATAAACTTCTATAATCTTTGAAATCATCCCACCACAGACGGTAAGAATGTAAATAAAAACTTATTATATTATTATATTTATATATTATGTCAAAACCTCTATCTCATTCCCTTCCCAAAAAAAGCCCCAACCTCTGAACGTGCCAAGACGGAGGACATGGCAGAGCAACTTGATGCTGCAACCAGATGCAAGGACTAGAGTAGGCGTGCTGCTATGACGTTTGAACGCTACTTCAACCCTGCAGCCAAGAAGGAGAACATCTGACAAAGAATCAGGTGAAATCGCTCATTATTGAAGTTCTATTTTTGTTTAGTTTTTCTTTTCTTTCTAATCAATTTTCTGATACAGAAAAGCTACTGGTGATTTACTTTCCTATGAGAATACAAATTCTCTAAATTAAGTCAGACATTATATGTCTACTTATGTTTTTTGTTCTGCTAACATACTGATGCAGAAGACATCACATTGTGTGGCTATTTTGCATGTCACAAATATGCTGTAGGCTGGCATGATCTTGGTTATTTTACGTGTTTTTTTTTTTTTTTTGAGAAAAAAATAACACAATCTCTCAAAAATTTATTTTTTTTGGACAAAATATCTACTGTTATGCATTTGAACATGAAGGTAGAATTTTTTTTGTTAAATTAAGTTTGTCACAATCTTGATGGAAAAATTTGGCTGGCGTGTGGTAGAATCAAAAACACTCTTGTGGCAACCTTGATACAATACACTTGTGCTGTGAGAATTTGATTCTCATCTTGTTTTTGTTCTTACTGAATTCTTAGTAAAAATAATGATTTTATCTTGTTTATTATTGAACCATCTGGAAGTGAATCTATTTCAGTAGTGAAAAAAAAAGCTGTTGTATCTAATATTTTGCAGAATAGTTTTCTGTGAAATAACTTGTGTTTGGAACATGCGTGTGATTTGAACAACATTTTGAAGTTTTCAATATTATATTGAATCTTACATCTTGTGCTGTGCTGTGATCGGTACGTTACCACTGAAGTGTTATTGTGGAAAATATTCTATGATAACCTGTAAATTTTCAAATACTTGTAAATTAACATTTAATTACCAATTCTACCTGGGTCCTACATGTGGAGTGTAGATTGTTGTACAATCATCTAATGCCATCAGGCAGCAAATTCTTTACTATTAACTATTTTAAAAGTTATTACATCTTTATAAATACAGGATTGACTTTTCCTTTATTTTATTCTTTATGCCTTTTCGCACACGTGGGCAAACTATGTCTTTTTTGTAAAGCAAGCTGGATAATGATAAATATTATTTTTTAAATTACAGACGACAAATTGGAAAGTTTAACTATTGAAGGAACTAAATGGAATAGTGGAGCTGCTATTATACAAATCCTCTGAGAACACGCACCGATGGAAGTCGTGGCGTAGACGACACTTCCGTCTGCAAATTTTACAGGTTGTACGTTTGATTTATAAAATAATCTTTTATTTACTTATTTTGAACTCTCAAGTCTACTTTTTTATTTAAATTTTTCTTTCGCTTGGCGAAACTTTCTCGTTGCATTATGGAGAAATCAGGGTGGTCAATCCTGAGGAACAATACGATGGCTGAAGATAAAGGTTTGCGAGCTTTGGGAAAAAAATGAAAATTTGACTCTGCCGATGATCTACAGCTCAGAGAGGCAAGCTCATGCCATTTCACATCAGATTTAAATCTTTTTGAAAGTTTTAACTGCCTCAAACTTCTTATGCAATCACCACCGAAGCTGGTGAAGCAGACACACTTTGAAAGTTTTGACGTCGAAGGACGAAGATCTTCCTAAAAACATTTATTTAGGATTAAGTAGTTTAAAAAATCAGATTCGATGGATCGCAGTACGCATCCACGAGTTTTGTTTATCATCTTGACATTTTGATCTACTGCTGACGGATTTACAAATAACTCCACTATTATTAATTTTTTACAGACCTTTTGTCTGGTATTCCGCTAAACATGGTTTTTGGCATTTGAAAAACACGTTCGAGACGTGGCCCCAAATGTCTATGGAGCACTCTTTTTAGATTTTTCCACCACCTTATCACAGAGAAAATCATCCTAAAACAGCTCCAAGAGCGTAATTAACGGAGTCCATGGCAGACTACGTACTGTAGTGTCCGATTGGCTCAGAGAATTGATGGTACCCTTCCCCCAATTATCTTTTGATCATGTTTTAATGAAAACGCCTCGACCTGAATATATTCCTCTTATAACATATCTAAGGAAATATACACTCTCTTCAAGATCTCTTGAAGCATAGCAAAACGGTAGAAATGTTTAGCTACGTGAACGCAAGTAGTTGGCATCACCAAATCTAGCTTTGTTTAAGGAAACGCACAGAAGACCGCTAATGTGTACAAATCCAACGATGTAGCAACCATCGTCTCAAGCGACAAAAGACTCTTCTCCCTTTTAGACTTCTCTAACTTTTAGTAAAAAAATTATCTACTGATATGCCTTCCAAGTTACTTTTCATAGCAAATTAATGTGAAGTGGGTTGTTTGAAAATGCAAGCGCATATGGTCATCTTCTACAAAGATTGTAGGACTGTGAGAACCATTGTATGTTTTCGTGTGGGAAGCCAAAACACTCTGACGCTCCTGTATTATGCTCGTGTCAGACACTAATAGACGCTTCAAATCTTAAAATAAATAATTCATAAAAAATAGTATGGCGAAACATGGTTTTTCACTAAGAAGGAGACCTAAATGGCTTGTGAAGAAGCACTTGGATTTGTACGCATTATTTTTGAATACGCCAGATATAGCGCCGGTGATATGTTGCCGGAAATCGAGATTTACGCATTTTAATGAACTTTTACTATCAATAAAAACATTTACAAGGTTTTATGGAAAATGGTTATGCGTCAAACTCTTTTATTGACGCCGCTTTCTTAAAAAACTCTTATTTATCTGTATTCCCGTATAGACAAAGTTAACACTTTTATCACTTGTGAAAATGTTAGCTAACTGGCTGTCATTGGAAAAATTAAATTGCCCTTATCAATAGATGGTGCAATCATAAGATTGTCCTTTTTGATTAGTAAACTATCATCAGGCATACCCATTCTAGACAATAATTTCCATTAATTACATTTGTTACTTCGCTCCCTCGCTTATTAAAGTTATAATCTATTCAACACAGATACTCAATTATGTTTCAGCACTGCCACGTCTTGAGGACTTGCAATTTCCAACGGAAGCGTGTTGCAGGAAGCGTCATCGCTTAATTGAAGAATATCTTTCGAGCGGAGAGGAATGGGAATACAACTTAGTAAGACATTTTATAGCCTATCTTGGTACACAAAATCGAAACTACATTTCAATCTATTAAACCAACGGTATTATCCATTATCTCCAGTGCGGACATGCACAGTTCGGAAGCACGAACTAGATGAGATGTTAGCTCTAGCGTAGAACGACTAAACGGCGGAAGTAACCCTGTTTTATTAGTCGCTCTCTTAAACCACTCACGATTCTGTTCGTTTTGCGTCTAGACTCTCGCAAATTAAATTCAGTAACTGTACGTGATTCGTATTCCTTACCAATTAATTATATTACAGACCCTGAATGGTGACTACCTCTCTAAA
The DNA here is from genome assembly GCA_022494985.1 of Micrasema minimum. Classification (NCBI taxonomy): domain Eukaryota; kingdom Metazoa; phylum Arthropoda; class Insecta; order Trichoptera; family Brachycentridae; genus Micrasema; species Micrasema minimum. The sequence continues at coordinate 26,043 of JAGVSP010003542.1, read as the reverse complement.
GCATTATGGCAAATACCCCTTGATGAAAGTATCGAAAAATCTAAAACAAGTTTTGTAGTAATAGCGTGGACTATTTCAATTTAAGTTTTACCTTTCGTCTCAGCGTAATAGTTCGCTGAGATGCATACGCCTCGTAGCTAGACTCTTAACGGACGGCAATGTTGACCGGAAATGTTCATATTTTTATAGGACGATCTCATATAATTAGTGAGGGATTTTGATTCACAAAACTTTTAAGAAAGTTTTTTATGTACCAAAGAGGCACAATTTAATTATTAAAAAGATATCTGTATTTTGCAAGTCAGAATTTAAATAATCTAGGTTATTTGTGGTCGCACAAGGTTCTGCGCTTAGATCCTAAAGGCGAAAGTAGAAGCTATTATAAGTGAATTTATCCCAGACCTACTAACGTTAAAACCTTAAGGAGCGTTTCTTTAGGACTTTGTTCGTATTATCGACGTTGTATTTATGAAAATTCTTCCAATTACTGCACCCTTACAAGTTGACGGGAAGCAGTAAAGGTGTTATCTAAAGTTTTGTTGGTCGGAAGAGGCCGTAAGACTGCAATTTTTACGTTTGAAAGATGCATTGATTTCTGCCCGAGTATTTAAGAAATACCATACTTTGTAATTACCTTTTAATCTGGGATGATGATGCTAGCGATTCTTGCTATAGGATCATTCTTGGACTTGAGAAGTTGGAAGAAATGTAGATGCATAACACGTCGCATTCTTTTCTAGCGTGAAGAGTAATCGTGAAACGTATTTATTCCGTTCAACAGTCAAGGAGTGACTATCCATTTTGGCATCTATTAGACGCTTTTTCGGCCTGATATCGACAGCATTACCCAAGTTTTTCACTGATCACTACATTTGAAGTGGTTAAACTCTTTACAGAAAAACTACCGAGAGATTAGGCTCGTTGGTTGTAGCGAAATACTCAATATTCCTTTGATAGTAATACACGTAAAGGAAATTAATTTACAGTGCCCGATGCTATTATCTCGCATTGTAGTTGGCGCTTTATCCGGATTTTATTGACGTTAACGTTAGCTCTTATTTAGTTTTATTTTACTCAGTAAATTTTACAAGGTTTCCTACCCAGGTAATATTGATTATAATAATTATATAATATTTTAAACCTTCTCAGATAATTTACCATGTTGGTTCATACGTGGAAAACTCGTGATTTCCAGCAGACGATCGCATTAGTTCTAGAAGAAATGCTTACTAATGCTACAGGGTAAGCCATATGGGAATATTTAAAACTTATAATAATATTAAAACTCTATTTGTTTAGAAAATGTTCCAGGACGGTAAGCTAACTATATTTATAAATGGAATTATGCAATGCATATAAACACTCTCAAAATACCTCCTTAGGACTGACGTCAATCCTAAGAAAGTTTACTAAATACCAATGGATCATGGTTTATCCTTGACCTTGTAGGTCCCTTACCTAAGTCTAACGCAGGACACGTTTAGGGATGTACTTTTAATATCGTGTTTTGTGTACGTTTTTCTCTAAATTTCTTTCATTTGTTCCCAATATGAATGGTCTTCTGCTGAAAAATATCATAAAGCACTTGAAATATTGACATTTTTCTAATTAATAAGGTACTAAGAGTCTTTATTTTCAGAATAATGGATTCTCAATTTATCTCTAAAATAAATTTAAAGAAAGCTTCTCTATATATACTCAATCCCTACTTTGGTTTTTAAAACGCTGTCTATTCATCCTCAATCTATTACCGTTGAGCGTTATCACAAACTGCTATGACTGCTATCTCGCAATGCAAGTAGAACAAATTCATCGTACTGGTGCAAACCATACCTTTGGTTGCAATCTGCAATCATAAATACTGTCAATCTTTCCACTTTGTACACCCCATTTTTTATATTTCACGGCGAAACAGAACATGCGAGTGCGAATTCCATTCGGAGTCATCCGAAACATCTTTCCAGGGTGACGTTGAGGTGGAAATAGATGAACCTAAACGTAGAAAAGCTAGACGAACTTTAAAAACATTTACGGTGCAGGTTTAAAAACATCTTAATGAGCGCTATACACCACGTATACGCGACTCATTACAACTTAAGACGGAAAGATGCTGTATATACTGAGGGACAGGATTGTCTGGAGAACGAATTATCCTTGTGGAGATTTCGTGGAAATTTCCACATCAAAAACCTTGTGAAAACATGAATAAAATTCATTGTTTTCACGCTTATGTTGTAAATATAACAATGCTAGTATATTAGAATATATATGAAATCTCGAATAACTTGAGGTTTGCGTCTAGACTAAAAATTAGCATTTATTCAAACCTAATTATATTTATCTGTAGGAAAGGTGTTCTTTTACTAACTGCTTTGGCAGTACATCATTATTTTTCTTGCAAGTAAATTCAATAAACAATAATCAACTTCGTTCGCTTTGATCTAATGTTTTTTCAGTGCACCATGCAGACTTCTAGAATCTGTGAGGCTCACGACACAATAACATTATCTTAAAATGTAATGAAAATGAATAACTGTCAAATTAAATATTAAATCTTATTCTTATCTAGCTAACTTTCACTGGGAATTTTCTACTTGCAAGAGAAAAATGAATGTTCTTTTAAATCTGTTTACCTTCTAATGTAGTGTAAGTACAGATTGTTCATAAGTTTATTATCCGTCCTTAGTAAAGGACTATGAAACTCTTGACAGTAGGTGAGATTTTCATAGATTCTTGTTGTCAAAAAGAAAAACAGTTTGCTTAATAAATCATATAAATAAATACTCAAAAAAAACATTCCTAAAACATTCCATTTAAATTCTTGCCCCAGTTTTGATTTTGCAATGCTAGCTAAAGGAGACGTCTGGAGGTGTGAATTGCAAAATTAAGCTGTAATAAATATCAATCCTTGATGTGATATTGATTTCAATTGATAATAGAAATTACCTGTTTTCTTTTTGCACAAACCTTTCAACGTGTAGATAGTTAGCTATATGCTATTCCTTATCTTGTTTCTTGATAATGATGTTTTTGTCTTGTAGTGTATCACGTTGTCAACAACCTTTTCGCTTGACCTAGTTTTTCTTGTACAAAAAAATGTGTACGTTCATAGTTATACGATGTGTATAAAAGTTTCTCTAAGTTTTTGTTTACTAAACATAATGTTAGATTATTGAACAGCTGTGATGTCATGCTGTGGTATTTAGGATAATTAATCTTAGGTGCTAGAAATGCACACAATCACTGAGGACAAGTGTCCGCCAACCCAAAACATTCTGGAGTTTTCATCTCAAAACAGAATGCTTTGTTTAACTTGTTTTTGTTGTATTAATAATGAAATAAAGTCAAATCTGGAGTGTAGTCTCCAAAAAGAGCGCTTTGTTTACTTCTGTTAAAGACAGCTTCTGAAGTCGAGGTTACTAAACCTTAATGTTTCGACAAAGAACTGCTCGGCGCTCGTTTTTGCTATGTGGGAATATGTCCCAAGCGAAGCCAGTTCTCCAAAAACCAAATTACTAGATGGTCCAAGCAAGTGACTAAAATATCTACGTACTTTATTTTAGAATTTCTATGTGATGTAATAATTTTGTATGTTTCAGAATTCTACTATTTCCTTGTGCACCTTCGAACCAAGGGCACACAGGAAATTACTAATACAACTTGGTAACCCATATTTTGTTGTAGTACGTATGTTTGATTCTTACTCCAAAACTTCATCTTCAAATCTCTAATAGTAACTTCTTGAAATCTTTTTTTGTTTATCGAGGAAGGGAGTGTTGTCATGTTATTCTCCCGCCTCTCGTAAGAATGACATTCCTGACTTCCCTTTTAACTGATAAAAAATAGCAATTTAACTTTTGACCCCGTTATTCTACCTTATTTCATTACCACAGAATCTGCTCTATGGTAAGTGAAATCTCGTTCTGAGCTTTTTCGTCTATGATTCCTTCTTGCAAAAATAACTGTCATGGCGAACGGCCGCATTTATTTTCTATTCAGGCCGACCCGGCATAAATCCTGGGGAATGAAGACGTAATCGTAAGTGTTATAGCTTTTTAATATTAACTTCCATCCCCGAATCAAAACTACGTACTACAGCCCAGTCACTTTAATCTTTTCAGGTCTAAATTCCCTCCCTTTACATACTTCCTTACTCCTGACATAATATTAGAATATTATAAATTAAAAATGGCCTAGACACTGATCCGTGTCTAGTTATCAGCTAGTTACCGAGTGTCACACGCTGACCGGTACATCACGGAACGCAGATATTATCCCATATCCGTCATCGCTCACGCGTGAAATTCTGGACCACGTGTGAGGATATATTTACAATTTGATGCCTCAAAGGACAAATTAACAAGCTTTCACCTCGTGCAGGTCCTGATGTGGACACTGCACACTGACGATACATGGATTCTTCACCTCTCTTCAAAATTTCACCTCTACATAAAATTAAATTCTTAACCTCCAAATCACTTCGTTCATCTCAACACTAGCCTGTTTTTTTCTTTAATCTTCGACGTAGAACTTTTTAATTGTAGATTCCAGTATGAATGATTCGATGGATGGATTCATTACTTAAGTTTTCAACCTATATTTGCAATTATATCTTTGTTATATCTTGTCAAAATTATAAACCTATATACTTACCGTGCCTAACACATCTTCTTAAACTTGTAAACATATTTATATTTTAATTACACACATTGAATTTCTATAGCTTTGTTTTTATTTATATTCTGAACTCTGTGGTATTTCAATCCTTGCTTACTTTTATAAATTTTCGTGAGTCTTTTGCTAACTGATTGAGCTATGCAGGTGAGCGTCTGAGGTTGTGGAGCCAATCAGGCAAGCCTCTCACCCTCTACGTTACAACATGTGGCACGCCAGAATGAGAACCGATGGACGAAGCACCAGCTGAACTGGAGATCTAGAGCTGCAAGGAGACCTGTAGAAAGACCACCAAGAAGATGGACAGATGACATAAAAAGTACTGCAGGATCCAGATGGCAGCTCGAGGCCCAGGACAGAAAGCAGTGGACCAATATGGGGGAGGCCTATGTCCAGCAGTGGACGAACAATAGCTGATGAAGAAGAATTAAAATTACGTCTAGATTTACTCGTAAATAAAATTTAAATCAGCTTTTAATATCGTATATAGTATAATATACCTTGCTAACCAAAACAATGATTAATCAAACTTGCCAACTTACCGTGGTTACAAAAACAATAATAAATAATTTAGTCATTTCAATATTTATCACTGTACTGATTAGAGCGTAACTCACTTAATTATTTATTTGATAGCTTTCACGCTAAAATAATAGTCGGTAATGACAAAACAACAAATCTCTTATCAGTGAACAGCATGAAATTACGTTGGTAGATATGAAATTGAATTGAAGTGAATTTCACACATATTTTTTTGTTTTTTGCAAGCAGTGAATTATCTACCTCGGGGTATTGATTAGCGCTTTGAGCTTCCATGCATCATGTTGCGTACGTTCATATTAAATATTTATTTATGATTTTTCCATAAAAATATTTCATATGTGTTACCTTGGCCTGGCACTGAAGCGTAAGACTGATCCTCTTGCCTTCGTGTAAAAATGATCCAGATTCACTGATCTTGGTAGACTAATTTTATAGATAGGTGATCGTAATATTGTGACTATGTTAAAAAAATTGGTTCATTTTAAACATAAAAAGTAGGACATTTGTAAAATCAAATCATTTGTAAATCAATCCATGTTTAAAATCAACCTGTACTTTATTTATCTGCCATATAATAGTTAAAATAATAATAATAATTAATAATAATGACAGGTCATAAGCCCTGTAAACGCCTAGATAGCCCACATTCGTTTCCAGAGTTTCTCTGTCTCTGTTGAGATATCAATAATATCAATAATATTAATAATATATATTAGATTAAATATTAGAGTTATTTCTCCCCTTTATCCGCAACCAACGGTGCATAGGGCACTGCACTGATACACAAGTGCATCGAATCTTAATAATTAGTTATATGAAGGCAAGATAATCAGATGTAATATTAAAATATCTCAAAACATTTTAAACTAAAACAATAATCGTATACTCAATTCCTATATGTTAACGAATCATTCAATTAAAATATCAGTTTTAAATAAACCAAATCAATATCTCGTAGTTTTCATATTTACATAGACTGCCTAACAATTAGGGTACTTGTTTTAAATGAAATTTTCATTTTCTTAAAATTTCAGATGATGCATTTTCATTATATAATATTTTTCATTTCTCGCATAAGATTTTCTGAAAAGTACGTTAGGTAAGCGAGCAGTGAAGCGTCGATATGGGTAAAATCAGTCAACCTAGCTAAGGCACTAAAACTTTCAGGATGCCAACCCAGATACATTTAAATATTTAATAAAATCTACCGCATCCACTGAAATGCGACATAAATATATTATTATTTATGCGAGAAATAGCATTCTCGACTTAGCTAGAGTGCAATCTACGTGCTTTCAAACATGATTCTCATAGGGAAGAATACATGAAATATTTATTTATAATATAATTTTTTACGATAATATTTCCAGAACTGAAGCCACTGATCATCTTATTTATTTTTATTTTTTATTTATCTGACTCATAAATTAATAAACTCGTATATTTTTACAGTGTACATATTTTTTAAAAAAAAAGATCTTATGCATAGTAAAGAGATTGAAAATACTGCATTGGTGTTACTTGGGATAAAACCCATAACACGCCATCTTCAGTATAAATATGGACTCCTGCTACCAAAACCCGGTGAAAAGTTATTATTCTTAAGCCTGGGTGTTTGTAATGTTTAAATTTTAAAAAAATAAAAAATTCAGGGCCCTTTGCACCACTAAGTGCGGATAAGCAAATGAATTTGATGAAATCGTTGGTGAGGGTTAAAAAAAACAACTCGATTGTAAAATAAGCGAGCATCTCAATGTTTGACTATTTTACACGGTATGTTCTCGACATTCTGGACGACCACGGATTTTTTTGGAAGCTTAATTTAAAAATCGTTTTTTCAGAAGCATATCTTGAATTGTTTTCGTTGTTACTTAAAATACAATTTGTTAAATAGCAGACTGTTGGTAAAAGAAGTTGATAAAAGTTCATGTCGGTGTATGTTGGAAATATAAATATTTATTTTGGTTGATGTATATAAATTAGAAAATGAGTGCATTTAATTTATTTTTTTACAAGATGTAAAAACTACAGTTAATATATCATCATTTTATAGCATGACAATTCATTTCCTGAAAATCACTTAACTTTTTCTTCATGAAGGTTATCTTATTATTTTCTCACATCAATGGAGATAAGAAATTTTCGTGTTAACCTTTGAATTTGACAGTCTATGGAAAAAGTGATGTAACGCATTTTTATCATCTATCAATCAAAAACGTCATATCGTATCCTTTACAAAGGAGCCATATAGGTTTAATCGTATGAAAAATGGCTTGATAATAACACAAAATGCAGAAAAACTACAAAAAATACTTGATTATTGGTGAGAAAACTAACTGAAATAATATATATTTAATGCGAAAAGGCCATTAAATTTGTTCGAAGCAATTGTGTTTTGTGTGCTTCTTTGGAAAATCATACAATTCGTAACCCCTTGATAGTGTATGCATTTTATTTCAATTTAATTCATGTAATACCTAATAATTACTTTGTCTTCACTTTTTTGTATTTGCTTAATTTCGTGTTAATATAATATGATAAAAAATTTTACTTTGTTAATAAATAAATAAATTAACTCAATGTTTGTAGCACTCACTTTGTAGTTTTCCATAATTGTGAAATTAAACAACTTTTTTTATTTTTTAACACTCCAACCGGTTTCGGAGACACTACTCCTTCATCAGGAATATTGTATAATAATAATTTAAAATTAAGTTATAAGTCGCTAACTAAAAATGTTGAAGTGGTTGACCAGGTTCTAGGATAAGGGGTGGAGAGGGGAGTGAAGTCGGGGGAGAAGCACATGATCGGTGTATTGGGATGTAGACACTTATAAATACTATTGTAATGTACTATTGTACTATACTACATCTTATAAATACTATTGTATTGTACTATTGTACTATACTACATCCCAATACACCGATCACGTGTTTCTCCCCCGACTTCACTCCCCTCTCCACCCCTTATCCCAGTACCTGGTCAACCACTTCAACATTTTTAGTTAGCGACTTATTACTTTATTTTAAATTATTATTATAGAATATCCCTGATGAAGGAGTAGTGTCTCCGAAACCAGTTGGAGTGTTAAAAAATAAAAAAGTAGTTTAAAACAAAAGTTGTTTAATTTCATAAATAAATCAATAATTACACTTTTTAAATTTTTTTTTTTTGACAATGACCATTTGAAAGCAGCCCAAAATTGAAATATTTGAGTATATCACAAGAGCTTTAATGTTTATTTTGGTTTAAAAAAAACATATATTTGATTTAGAAATTATATAATACATAGTAGGTGATTCTAAATTATCTAGTAGGTGCTGGAACGGAACACTGGTTATCTTATTTGGTATCTGGAATAACCTCTAGATCTAATAACCGTTAAATTCGATAAGTGAGATTATTGTATTTCAATTCATGAGTTAATTCGCCAAGAGATTATTTGTAATTCGGTAATGTATTTGGTTTGGTAATGCTTAAATAAACCCGGTAACTAAACAATATGATTTGATTGAAATGTATTGGAGTTTAATTAAATAACTCGACATTTGCAACTTGATTAAAATGGAAAATAGGAAAATTTCTAAGAGAGTATTAAAGCACCGTGGAGTCCATATTTATGATGGAGCATAGCGAGTGGATATGGTATTATGATGATGATGAAGGCAACGACTGCAACTACTTTTCCTTAATACGCATATAATGGTGCATGGGTGCATCAAGTGCGCTGTATCTTGATCATTTATTACACGAAAGCGAATGCAAGATGATTGATCAGTGTGTTATTAAGGTTCGTGTAATTTTTAAGGTTGTCAAAAAAAAAAATAGGGGGTGTCAACATGAAATATTAATTTGCATGTGATTTTCATATGAATATTTCATACCTTGGACTGGTACTGAAGCGTAAAACTGATAATATGATACCTTATTTGTAATAAAATGATCAAAATACACTGCATTTGGTGTATCAATGCAGTATCCTATGCCCCATTGGGTGCGGATAAGGGAAAGTGGCAGTGGTAGTTAAATAAATAAATAATTTATTTTCTTTTTTTTTTGTCGGACGAAAGATATAATACATGTTTTTGAATTTTCTCGTACATGTTTCAATTTTGCGTCTATACAGACATTAATATGGACAACGTATGTACAAACCCAAATGTTAAGATATTGATTTTAACTGAAGGTTGCTGTATATACAATGTATTATACATACATACCAAATATTATTTATTTACGCCCTTAACCAATTTACACAGTTAGAATGGTAGCTATACGTATATACATAAAAATATCATATAACATCGTCAATTCACATTAAATATGAGCCATGTGACTTAAAGCACATTCTGAGATAGTCGATTATAGCTGGTTTTTTTTACAAAAAAAGCGATTTATTTATGAAAAAAGAAGAAACGGTATAGTCTATAAATTTAGGTTTTTTTTCTTTTAAGAATTTGCATTAAAACAGTGACTTTTATCGATTAGATATTGAGATAAAATGTACCTAAAATCAAATGGTCCATATTTGATATGCATCAGCGATATACAAAAATCGGTTCATTATTTAGGCAGGAACAAAAACGGTCAAATTAGGTAATAATAAATCTAAAGTAGGCAAGAGTATTAATATTGAGTTTCACAAATTACTCTCAAACTTAGCTATGGTTTCTACCAACATTCTGAAAAACGTAGCATGGGAATAAGCGAAATTAATATAGGAAGATCCTTGAAGAGTTTCAAGTCTACACGTTCTTAATATTGGGATATAAAAACCAACGTTTTAAGGTGACACTTGAAAATTATACCTAAAAATTGGTATAACAAGCATAATATGTGTATTGGATCTGGTTATTAAAAGATTAGAACTGTTTCTATGATTTTGAAACATAATTGGTAATTTTGAAACTAAACTGTGATATTAATAAAAACTGCAAATGGGCTTTTTAAATGGAACTGTGTTTTTATATATAACTGGTACTGTGATTTTGCAGATGAAGAGGAAATTTGAAAATAAAGCTGTTATACTGAAACCGAAAGAGTGACATTAATACAAAAACCATTTTTTTGAAAATCACAGTTATTTTGTAAATGAAACTGCATATTTTAAAACTAGAACACAACTAAGACTATGTATGATAGGTGTACAAATGTCGAAATTAGAGCAGAGTGCAAGGCTGAGATAAGCATCATCGACAAAATTAAGAAAGGGCTTTTACGATGGTTTGGTCATGTGGAGCGAATGAGTGATGAAAGAACGGCTAAAAGAAGTTTAAATGCAAGTGTACCTGGATGTAGAAGCCACGGAAGGCTGAGAAAGACATCGCATGACCAAGTACGACAAGTATTTGAAAGTGGACATGTGAAAAGTCGGAATAATATAATCGGCATATGTGCATGAGAAGATGTATGAATGTAGAGGAAGCAAAGTCTGTCAGGACAGAGTGGTATGGCATTCTATCCTCTCTGCCTACCCCTAATTACAATACATAAGCCGAGACGGTGGTAGGGGTACAATAAAAGCATTTGTTCGCGTACATAATCGTAAATTCATCCGTATTTTTATCACACTAACAATCTTAAAATCGCGGTTTTGCTTGTTGAAAAAATCGGTAGAGTTGGCTGGACTGAAAAAAGACTCAATAGTCTTTAAAGCAGTCTAGAGAAAGGGTGGGGCTTTCATTACCCCTACGGAGATATGGCGTGATGGTTAGTTAGTTAGTTAGGAACACAACTGTTATTTAGTAACTGCAACTGTTATTTAGTAACCACAATTTTTACTTTGCAACGGCAACTGTTATTTTGTAACTGCAACTGTTATTTTTGTAACAGCGATTTTTAAACTGAAATTAATAAACATAAATTAATAATGCTAAAAATCATTACCTGATGTGATGTAGTCTCTGCCACGAAGAATACTATCATCGACTGCCAGTGCTACTTTGGTTCCAGTGGGTCATATGGCTCTTCACTCGGTCCTCATTATACGCAAACCTGGCAACACTCGCGATACACTGATAATGTTATTCTCTTATTATCTTGCTTAGCAGCGATTTCACTTGAACCTTTGCGGCAATGTTCGTGTAACTCGGAAATCAATGTACAGTTTGGAGTTTTCGACATTTTATTTGCAATTGTCATTGAATTGAAAGAATCCTTAGATGAAATTTAGTTGCTAGTTAAACTTACGAATTGCAAACGGCGCCTAAAAAGTATACAAGTAAATTAGAATACAATTTTTAAAGTCATCTTCACGAAATCTGTTTCATTTTTACATGATTTTTTTCCATTTTAAATTTTTCCTTTTTTGTTAAAAAAAAAAAACCTCATTTGTCATCTTTACCTCATTTGAGTGCGCAAAATGTGGCAAAAATTTAATCGTGATTTAAATATATATTAATAAAATTAAAATAATATTAGTGAATTTGCGGGCTAAAAAGAAAAGTTTATGCCATATTTAATTGATTTCCTCGTGTCAGCAAGTTCGTTAAAATGTCAAGGCGCATTGAATTTAACCGATGTGTTTGAGTGTATTTTTATCTGGTCTGACCTCTGTCGACCATTAAATAATCCACTGGAATTGAAATAGACTCATGAGAGAAATTCATTTCGTATCAGGAAAAAATCAATAGGTTTATAACGTAAAAATACCTGTTTTGAAAACACTTGAGCTTCACAGCTTTCTGGAGGTATATTGGAACTACGCAAAGTGGATCGGACTTGAGAGAACGAGGGCAAACCGGTCAAATACTGGCAGATGAATGCTTGACTTCAAGGCTTCAAAATTTTGGAAGTTGCTAGAAAGTAGAGATTTGAAAATCGGTGGTGAATCTAGAGGATGCGAAGGAAGTGTGTCAGGAAAGAGTGGTGTGGGATTCTATCCTCTCTACATTATCTTTTGGGGAAATGGCGTAATAGTTAGTTAGACTAGGTATCTGTCTGCTAGAATAGAAAGCAGTGGAATAATCTGCATTGAGAGAAAACGTTGTCTTTAATCGATAGTAGCCACGGGAAAACGAAGAAGAAGGTACATAAATATTATACATATTATGCGGACTACTTTCCCTTAACCGCAACCAATGGTGTATAGGGCACTGCATCTTGGATAAGTAAATATTCCTACAATTAACAAGCCATACGAATATAAAATCAAGATCAATTATTATATTAAATTCTGCACCTTTGTCAAAAAGCAATGTATTTTTAAAAAAAAATCAGGATTTGCATGTCAGTGATTTGATTGAAACCGTTTTAACTTGTTTTTTTATTTTGACGATGTTTTCTGTTGATGAGTTTCTTTGGCCTTTAGGTACAAAATTATAATTATATTGTATTATACATATATATACTAAATACGAAAGTTATTAGAAGCATGCACAATTACATTAGCATTGATACACAAATTGTATTAATGTTATATTAAAAACAAATAAAAAAAAGGAAGGAGTGAGAGTATGCAAAAAAAAATTGTTTTTGAGGTTATAATATGATAGAATTATGTTTCTACCCAAGAAAAAAAAGATTTGCTCAGATAATCAATGCAGATAATCAGCTCAGATAATCAACCTACCTACAAATGTATACATATAGTCACACAGGAAAAGAAGGAAATTATGAGAATTAAATTAATAATACTTACCCATCTACGTAAAATATTATTTAAGAGTAAAATAGGAGTAATTACAACATTTTAAGTGTATTACTTGTATACAAATCTGGATTTTCCTCATGACGGAAGTAGGTATATATTTGATTTTAATATCTCTACAGAGATGAAGTGGAATTTTTTTCAAATTCGGGAATATGGATATGCAAACGTTTACAGGGATGATAAAATAAGCGGAATGCGTAATGGGTAATGCGCATTTAAAAAAATGGAGTAATAGTTTTTTTATACTATAAATAAAATTTAAAAACACTGTACCTGATGTACAAAAGTGACCTATGGACTATTCGGTGCAAACAAGTGATATTATGAAAGAAAAAAGATAAAAACATGTCTTAAATACTTAAATCTTTTGGTTTGCATAAAATCCGTTTGACTTGAGCACCTAATTGACTGTCATAACTTTTGGATTTGAAAAGTTTTGGTGCAGCAAAGTATCTTCCGCGCTATAATTGCGTTATAATGAAGTTCAATTTTCTTAGCTTTGCCAAACCTTAGGGCTGGTTTCGCGTCATCTTCAGTTAACTTATTATCCAGGTTTAAAAACCAAAAGATAGAAAGTTACTGGTTTCAGGAAATTATGAATTTCAGATTTTTTTTTAAAGTGAAAAAATGGAAGAGTATAAAGTTAATTATCATTTATTATAAAAAATTTATCGCTGTAAAACGTAACTTCTCGAATCTAAATTTCTAAAATATCAATCAAAAACGCGGAAGAAAAGATAATGTATATTTATATTTTTACAGTTATATTTTTACAGTTAATAGACCCACAATGTTTTAGATATCAAAATTTAATTACAATTGACATTTCAACAGAGATGAGAAGTTTAGAAGGTATATTAATATCTAAGCGTTTACAAAGTTTCAAACTAATGACACGTCATAAGCGCTGTAGATGCTTTGATATCCATATTCCATTCCAAAAATCTTGTCTATGTCTCATTATGGGGAAATCCTGTTTTTGATCACAAATATTCACAAATAAATACCACCGAAAACGTTTTTATTTTTTAAAATGAAGATTATCGAATAATTTTATCACTATACATATAAATCAACAACGATTTTAATTATGTTTGATAATTGTTGCGTGTGTCATGCCAAATATATTTTTTTATGGAGATTTTTTAAATTTGGTCCTAAGTAGAAACCTTGGGCATATTCGTATCACCTTAAAAATTTAATAACTGAAATAATTGTAATAAAAGTAACATGCAATTTATTTATGAAAAAAGGAAACCAATATTTTTATAAATTTATATGAGGTACACAAACAATGGGCAATTTTATGGTTGGTCAAAAAAATATTAACAGTAAATAAAAATATTTTTTTTAACATTCCACGTTAAGGGTTGAAAAATTTTTTTTTTAATCATGAACTTATGGATACTACATATTTTGATTTCCATAATAATATAAATAAATAAAACATTAATTAGTATTGTTGTGACTGACGTGTTCCTAACATATGTAGGTTTATATGTAATGATAATTTAATATTTTTGAAACATTTAATTATAATCATGATTTTTTTATGATTTTAAGGCTTTGGCCCTTTTACTGCTAAACGAATGTTCGAATCTTAAAAATGCTAATGGAAAAATTTAATGTTACAATAAAAACACAATAAATTATAACACTTGTCAAATACCAATTTGATGAAAGCACGGTAGTATTCTTGTGTACATCTATGGAATATTTCCTGATAAATACATGTCGGGAGTCGAATGTCCGTCTGTCTGTGCACAGGAGACTCTTGGCGCCGTTCGGGCTCTTAAAACTACCTATTTACACGATCAGATTGTGGGTAATTTGACTAGATTTGTCTCATGATGCCGCTAACATCATGTCGGTGAAAAAGGCGCGAGCGAACGACCTCCCCTCTCGGCGAGCGAAGAGCGACTGCTGTCACGGAGTTTTCCCTTAGCGGGCTACACCCCCTACCCCCACTACAACCCAATCCACACCCAACAAACACCTGCCTAAGAAAATGGAGAAAAGGCGTAAAAAAGTATTTTTGTTTCATACAAAAAATATGTTCATTCTTTGCGCGATGTTCCTCTTTTGTGAGGTGGAAATAAGTGCCCTTTATTCATTTGCAATGGAATATTTAAGTTGCTACAGGCGCCAGTAAGTATAGGGCTTAGAGTTCAGTATTTGATAATGAGGTGTGTTTTGATTGTAACGTGAGAAATAAACGGCACATATTTCTGTAAATCACTTTCTATTTGTGGGTTTACTTCCATTTTCAGATTTAAATTGTGATTTAAAATGTTACTGAATCCAATCACTCGTCTGCCTTTACGTAAATCACGTAAGTAAATTAACAGATAGGTCTATGAATTAATCACATTTTAAAAATTGAAATATTTATATAAGTAAGAAGGTACTGATGAATGGAATATTTATGTTGACACTATGTTACTATTATATTTCTAAAACATCAAGTTAAAGGTGTTAAATTAGATAAAAAATAATTAAATCAAACACTAATTAACTTATTTCAGTCAGTAATTTATTAAGGTAATATTACAATTATGATTATACTTTGATAAAAAAAACGCGGCACTTGCAATACAAATGCAGTTCCCTATGCACCTTTTACGCGATTAAATAAATAAAGTTATTATGTTTAATGTACAAATCTATGGAAAAAAGTACAATTAATGAAATTACAAAAGAAAGTTTCAATTAAGCGCATACATGCAAATGTTACTCTGATGAGGACGATAAGTCAGAAGTTAAGAATAAAAAGGAGTTTTTTAATTATACCAGTAGGTGGGTAGGCTGATCATCTTACCTTCATGTAATAAAATGATCGAGATACACTGCACTTGGTGTACCAATTAAAAGCCATATGCACTGTTGGGTGCGGATGGGGGAAAGTACTAGTAGCAGTAGTTGGTATAGGTACTTTACATAAAACAACAAGCTATAGTAGTAGTGTACCCATATACCTAGGTATCTAATAAATAATTAGTGATGGGTGGAATGTGTTAGAGATAAATTCTGAATATTTATGTAAATATCTAAACAAGGTGAGAACCGTATTTTAATTTATTTTTAATATAATATTTGCGTATAATATTCTAATTTATAATTTTCCTCAAAAGCCATGAAAATTATGTTTTTCTTTACAAAAAAATATATTATGAAAACCTCCATTAAAACGTAACTAGGCCTTGTACCCCCCAAGCATAGTAATAATTATCACTCTTAAAAATGTACGAGTTTGGAATACGATAGTCTTATCCTTAGACAAGGGTACATTTTTAATTTTTTTAATGGCATCGAAAATTCGGAAATCTTTGGGGATTGGGATACGATAATCTTTCTCGACATTATTAATAAGTATTAAAATGTATTTCTACATTCTCATCATATCTTATGTTATAATCCATTGGGGGTCCTATTGTTTCCTAAATGGTCAAAACTTAATGTTATATATACAAGACATCTATCTATATTTTAATGTAAAGTTGAATAAATTTTAGCCAACAAAATAAAGTTAATATACTTTTTTGAATTTTATTTTAATATTTGGTCAATGATCCATGTACAATAATTTCCGATGCTTTATAAAATAAACAAAAAAATACATAGGTTTACCCATATTGTAGAATATTATATCCGAGTGATTAGGTCTAGGAAATTCTAGCGATGTGACACCAAGGAAAAATGTCTAAAAGTCTAGCGTAAGTTTATGCTAACGAGGGCACTTAGCAGCAGTTCTTTCCTTCTTGTGAATGTTAAATACAAAGTTTCCACTACAAAACGCTTCATTGAATAGCTTTAGGCCCAACGTCTCTCCAGTGCCCTGGTTTTACCCAATTAAGGATGTTTTATATAAGAGCTTTGAAAGCTCTAGTAAAGGAAAGAAGGTTTTCAAGAATTAAAGAGATATGCGCAAAAAATATTGTATTTTTATACTCAAAGTCATAGCCAGAGCATCTCACGTTAGAATGCAAAGGAAAAAAGTTATTTACTAATAGGTACGTTGTTTTTGTACAATTTATTTTTAAAGCTAGAATGATTTATGGTGGAAAAATGTTAAAATTATTCTCGTTCCAGAAGCTGATACCGCTAATGAACGTTTGTTCACTGTGAACTGAATTGAATAAATATTTTAAAATTAATAAGAAATATTTATATCCACACAGTTTTCGAGTTCTTATTACTGTCCACAATACATGGGTATATTATTCATGAATGTTAAAAAAACACATCTTTCTTCCATGTAAAAGATGGTTATCATAATACAAAGTATGCTTAAATAACAAAAAAAAAAGTTTAATTTAATTAAATAGCCAACACAGTAGGAGTTTGAAAAAGTACCTACTTAGATGTCTTTTTTAAGCACTCGATATTAAAAAATATTTTTCTGGTCAATAAATAACTATGTTTGAAAAACGCATTAATTTCATCAATAAAAACGATCACGGTGATAAAAAATCAAAGCGAAAAATGACTAAAAAATGTTTGAATCGAAATCATATTATTTTAATGCTTCTAATGATAAAAAGCTTAAAAAAATATATATTAATGGCTTTGCTTAGTTTCTTCTCATGTCTCAAGAAGTTATGAAATATTTTAATGCATTTAATTTCATTCAAATGCAAAAAAAAAATACACATAAATTATTTTCTTAATTTGACAATATCGTATTTTTTCCATGTTTTAATGTAATAAATTATTTGTGTATATTATTACAGCTACAACTATTAATAATAACCGTTTAAATTCGGATTTTTACCAAAATATCAAGGGGTTTAAGACTCTTTCCATTCTGCAAAACGAAGGCATTATTGGACTTGATTTATTTTTTCACAGTCGAATGCGATCAAATATCCGCTGAATTGGTCTCTCTCAGTCTCAGTTAGCGGACAAATGGAGACAATTTTTCAGAGGACGTGGAAAATCCGCTGGTTCCGTGCAGTTTGAACGGCGAATAATAGTAAGGCTTACGCTCAGGCAACGATTGCCTGAAAACTATCTTTATATCACATAAAGACGGAATGCAGTGCAGTAAATTCAATTCCCTTTGTTATAAACCAGAGACGATATTACATTAAATTTAGTATCTTTAAAGATTTTAAAATGCGCCAGTGAAATCGTCTAAGCTCTAAGCCATCAATGTCGTGTAATATTTCATATTACAGTATTTATTTAATGTGATTTTATATCAAGGTATAACAAAACTCGTAGTACAACTCGAAAACTGGTGAATTCTACTCTTATTTCTAGTGTTTATTTATGAGGTTTTTTTTTGATTGTGTAATTTGACTTTTTTTTTTTTAATGTGAGCTTGAAAAAAAAAATTTTTAATCTTTCTCACTTATAAGTATGGCAGATAAAGTAAAATTGCTCAAATTCTTATTAAAACCCGTTTTTAAATTTTGTTTTCTTTATGAATAGTTTTAATTTGTCTAAATACATGTTTGAAAAACTTCATACTAAACTTCATACTCGATTTTCTCGAAAACAAGGGGTCAAATAAAAAAATAAAATCCACAAAATCAACTCTAAGTATTATAGTTTTACTGGTTTCCCGCTTGTACATCAAGTTTTATTACACCCTGTATGAATTTTTCATGCTTTCAGGTTATAAAATGATCAAGAGACACTGCACTTGGTGTACCAAGGCGTCCAAAAATGCGTGTGTTTAAAAAAACCACCTAAAAATATATCAACTTTTAAAAGTTTTTTTTTTTGCAATATTAAGAAAATTTTAAGAAAATTTTTATTCCGACAGTAAAATTTTAATTCTAATTAACGATAGTGATAAAATCTTTGTTTATATAATTAACGGTTTTTCTTCATGTGTGTTTTAAGCGTGTTTAAAGTTTGTGCACGAGCTTTGTTTAACTCTTTGTCATGGAATTTCAGGGATGTTTCTTTGGGAACATGCAGCTTTAGAACAATGAACCTTAAAGTTTTATTTCTCTGGCGCTCTGAACTATAATACCCACATACACAATGAAAAAAAAAATTCCATCTTAATAGCTCTTAAGGCCAGGTACTAGGAAGTCTTTATCTCCCTACCAACATGCTTAAGCTGGAGTCAAGTAAGTTTCAAACGTTATTACGTTAAAAAACACATTATCATAACCATAAAATAAAATGTTTCACAAAACTTACAACTCATTTGGTTGTAAAAAAGCTGACATTGATGGTTGAAGTTAGGGAAATTTTGAGATTGTTTAAAACCTATCGTTATTTGGTATTTTACTGGACAATCTAAACTTTTAGTTTGATTAAAAATGTGGTAAGTAACAATAAGAACGGTTACTTAATAATTCCATTTGAAAATAAACATACTCCATTTTGTGTTTTTGACACATGTTTTGTAATCTGTTAAATTTTGGTGTATTTAAAACTACACACAACTTGCCAAAACATGTGTACGGAGTGTTTTAATGCTTGGCTGTGAGACATGGTGCCTAATCGAAAGAGATCGTTTTGCCTTTGAGATGTGGTGCTGAAGAAGAATTTTAGGAATCACGTGGAGGGACCACATCACTAATGACGATGTTCTCAGAAGAATCGAAGGAGCAAGGCACCTTATCAAAACAAATTCCAGAGGGCGCCGAAAGTATCTGGAGCTAATGTGGTAGGACATGAACTGCGCCTCTTACACTGAGCTGAAGAAGGCTGCGGAGGACAGAGCGCAGTGGAAATTACAATTCAGAGCCTTGCTGCAGACCAATCCCCAGGATTGAGACATCAAAGAAGAAGATTGGTGTACTTTAGGGTGGTTGAATACATTCAAAAGTAATTTAAGGAACACGTGAGCAGTGTCGCGGATAGACAAAGCAAAAAACTAAAATATCGCAAAAAGGGGAGATAATTGATAGTTTACGTTTAGATAAAATCCAGTTTTTGTCTACAATTTGGACACGCTCAAAATTGTGTTAAGCAATTTAATATTTGGTGTTACCTACATATATATCATATACTGGTGTTGAATTGCAAAAAAAAAAAAAATTAACGTGTTATACTTACCCGTATATATCTACTACTAAAATACTACTGCTACTTTTCCTCATCCGCACCTAATGGTGCATAGTGCACTGCATTGGATCACCAAGTGCAGTTTATATTAATAATTTTTATTGCATGAAGGTATGATGATCAGTCTTACGCTTCACTACCAGTCCAAGGTATCACAAAAAAAAATGAAACCGCATGTAAAGAAATATTTCATGTTGACCCCCTACGGGAATCGAACCCGAGACTTCAAAGATTTTAACATACACGAAGTTGGTCAAAAAATAATTCAGTTTTATTTATTGATTTCCTTCATTGTTTATATGCATGTAAATACAATAAGATACCTACATCCTTCATACAGTTTTAGAAATGATACATGAAACAGCAATCAAAAGCGGTCGGTGATCACAAAAACGCCTTTTTGTGAATATAGGGTGATGCAAAAGTCACCTTTCATTTTCAAATGAAATCATTTTTATTATTTTTTACACTTTTAAATTCCTTCCATCTTTTCTCTTATCTGCACTTAGTCGTGCATAGTTTCTGTTATCATGCAAAGAGTTTCAGGTTTGAAACTCATTTTTCATAATTTTATCTATTTTTCTTGTATTTTTCGGTTTATAGGTATGAGCTTTCCTTTTGTAAAAAGCCCCTATTTTTTAAATTTTACTGATTAAATTTTTTTTTAAATATTATTTTTCAAACATTCTTCTGTTTTTCCTCGTACTCTTTTTCCCATCCATCCCAAAAAAATCGTGATTAAATTGAAAATGCATGAAAATAAAATTTTCGGTTAAAAAATTACAATTAAATTAGGTGCCGACAAAGGACATGACTATGCAGGACCCTGGGAACCTGATGCCTTGTAAAATTAGCAAGCTTCATTGAAGCTCTCGGCCAACATTTGGAGTATACGACCCAGCCAGCCAAATAGACTCTGCATCATGGCAGCATGGCAGTCGACACCAATGGTTCCTGGGTCCGTGACCTCACTTCTGTATTCCTTACAAAGTCAAACCATCGCACACCATTAAATCTTCTGTGGCACATATTCTCAAAACCCAAAAATCTGCCATATTAGGTCTTAGCGAGGTGTTACGGCTTTCAAGCATAAAACTGTTGTGAGGCAGGGGGCAAAAAGGCGTTGTTTTGTTTTGACCGAGTAAACGTTTAACAGTTCGACGCGACTTCAACCATTGATTTATTAATACACCTAGATCTGCCTTGCATGGTAAATTATTTAGAAAAAGGAATGACACGAAGATTCCGCACCTTTAATTCTTACCAATACACTTACACGGGTCGACCTATCAGAGCCCTCCGACTACCGGCAACCATCCACCTACACACCACAAAAGGTATGGGCTATATATAGGGTTACAGTAACAGTATACAATACTAGCCCGTTCCTTATTAGGAGCGTTCATGAATTTTACGATCCATCTAAAGTGACTTTTTTTCTCTTGTGGACGCGCTGTTTGCAATTATTTAGAAAAAAAACTTCTTTTAATATTAATTATTTAAGGCTATGTAAACAAAAAAAACAAAACAATAACATGTGGAAAATTACACTTTCTTTTTTGTTAATTTTACTAGAAAGGTTTTTTCACGGTTTCACGACACAGGAAGGCATTTTGGATTGTTTTCTGGACGTCCGACCCGGCTGGCGGTTAAAGAAATACTTAACACGCGTATGGCGGAGTTGGAGGTTTTGGCGGAGTTGAAGTGTCATTCATTTTTTGGGTTCTGTTTATATCTAAGTGTAAGGCGGCCTCCGTAGCGTAATGGCTAAGACGCTGGACTCACGATACGGAGGTTCCGGGTTCGATTCCCGGTGAGAACTCAAAAAATCAAAAGTGATTTTTCTCAAGCCTGGGTGTTTGTGACGTTGTTCCCCTCTGTAATTGGGCCTCCTGGCCTGTTGAGTGGCTAAAAATTAAAAAAAATTAAAAAAAATTAAAAAAATAAAAAAAAATTATACATAAATGATATTAACCATTTTTAAGGAAAATGTAATTTTGCATCAATTTTTCATCAAACTCATAAAATCTGACAGTTAATTACGCCTCTTTCTGTTGACCAACTCATTTTTCACCTCTGTTTAATCATTGACATAAGAAGTTGTTTCAAATAAAATTTTATAACCTAAAAACAAGGATTTTTTTTTTTACCCACCGTGGATTCGAGGTTGTATGAAAAAGTTGAATGTCTGGTTTTTATGACTCTAGTATTAATGACCTCTGATATTCCCAGCAGCAAATACCATTCTGTAAAACAATGATAAAAGCCTTCTATGACTTTGAATAGCTGAAAATATAGATCTAGTTTTAGCAGGTGAAAACAAGTGCTAATTATTATTGCTTTCACAAACGTTGTTTTAAAACTGTTTAGGAAATCACCCTTAAATATCCAATTACGTGTAGAAAAGTGAAATAATTGCAAAATGTTATATTCGCTTTATTATTGACATTTATGTTATTGGGTACTTTGTTAATCTTATTTTTCTTATTATTGTAAAGGGTACAGTGTACCGTGCATATGAAATAAATAAATAAATAAAAATATTTTCAATTTATTTATGTTAGAAGAAGTAGGTACTAAGGCTAGAAAAACCCGTTTTTCGCCCTAAGTAAATTATTTTAATAAGCAACATTTTGAGTCTATTCAAATACTTGTAGTCAAAAACTGAATTACCCATGACGGGCTTGCATTCAATCACAATTCAAACCTTAAAAGAGAGAAATTTGGAACGGAAATATGGGTATCTACGCGTTTACAGGGCTTAACATAACTCCAGATGCCTCGGGAGAGCCTGAACCCGAGCTGCCTCTTATTTACGCCTGCAGGATCCCGCCGTCTTGGTAGACCGTTGATGACCATCTTGCGGATGTACTCAGCGGAGTTGATGGATGCGGACCTGAGGGATCTAGTGATGTCCGCATGCTCCACATAGGAGCGAACGTGGTGAAAGAAGAAAGAAAAGCAATTTTATGCTTGCGATCAAGTAAAAGAAGATATTTTAAGATTTTTTTTTCGGCGTTACTCTGCAAAATGTTTACTAGTATTAATTACATCAATTATAGGAAAACTCCTCAATCACGCCCTATAAATTAATTATTATAAAATATCTGATATAAATGACTGCTCTACAAAATTGACTCGCATTAACGTAGTTGGTTTAACGGTATCATTAATCATTTTATTTTGTGATATTTCATTTCCACCCTTAAAAATAGGATCCTTAAATTCCTTATTAAATCAATTAATTTACGAATTAATCAGCTGAGATGTAATTGGGTCAGATATAATTTGCAGATTGATAAAAGTGTAGATAGTGGATATAAAAATGTAGTGGTAAGCACGTTGGGTTACCATGCATGAAGCTCGATTTCCGACGGGGTCAATAAGAAATATTTATGTAAGTGTGCTGCGTCCGTTTCCGAACTTCAGCGTTGGTTATAAAGTCAAATCACCTAATGCCTAGTATCCTTCTCAGACACTCGTTTTCGAAACTCAGCCAACGAGCATTCTAAGCTTCTGAGCTTTTGTGAAGTGCCATGATTAACACCCATAAAGGAGCACCGACACAGTTCAGGAGTTAAAAAGTCGGCATGTTGTTTTGACCGAGTTGTAGCTATAGGCGGCCGATCGCTTGGCCTGGAGGCAGTTTGTGGAATCCATATGCTCCACAAAGAGAGCAGATATGGGATGACGATAATGATGATAAACTGGAATTCCATATAGCACGCATCGTGTTGAAGGTTGCTCCAACAATTCCTAGGGAGATTGCGAGTTCCTTGTGTGTGCTGCAATCTTCAGTTATTATTATATGAACGCCTTAGTATACATATATCTGAAGGTGTCAAGTCTTTCGATCCTCTGCCCATTGTTGTAAAGGGGATGGTCAGAACAAGATTTATTGTACATGAATTGGACCGTCTTCCGGATGTACTCGACGGAGCTGATGGATGCGGGCCTGACGTGGGAAGAGGCGAGAGAGTTGGCTGGCGATAGGGTCTCCTGGAGGAATCTAGTGATGTCTAGCATAGCAGCGAACGTGGTAAAAGAAGAATAAGAGATTTCAGTGTGGATTTCACCTGCATATTCCGATTCCAGATGTAGACCGGTACTGAAGCGTAAGTCTGATCATCTTCCCTTTATGTAATAAGTTATCAAGATACAACTAAATTGGCGAACAATCCAGTGCCCTATGCACCATTGTGTACGGATGAGGGAAAATAGTAGTAGTAGTTTGGTTTTTGATCATAATTAAATCAATGCATATCGTATGTAGGTACTTATCAATATTAAAATATTGGTGTTTATCCATAATTCTTTTTAGTTTTTAATTTTTTAAAGAAAGATGTATTACGTATCCTTGGATTTTTCATACTATTTTTTTGTTGTGAAATGTTTACATGAATTTTCATTTTAGTGTATCATATATTAATATTTTAAATAATTTAAAACCTACAAAGAAAGAAGAAGTATTGAATTTTCCAGCAATTTTTTTTTGTCAAACGGCTGATAAATTCGATCTGCACCTATATTATTTTAGTTATTGGAA
The DNA here is from genome assembly GCA_022494985.1 of Micrasema minimum. Taxonomy (NCBI): domain Eukaryota; kingdom Metazoa; phylum Arthropoda; class Insecta; order Trichoptera; family Brachycentridae; genus Micrasema; species Micrasema minimum. The sequence continues at coordinate 1,600 of JAGVSP010003542.1, read as the reverse complement.
AACCTTCCCCTTAATAAATACACGTCCTCTCACTATATTTTACAAGAACCTTCATATATTTCAATGTACTTTGATAGACTCAATATAGGTACACATGTACGTTTCCGTGTATACATACAACCTGTCAGAATATCTTCAAGGTTCTCAGCAATTGATTGATCACATCAGAACATCATCACCACTCCATATCTCCTAGAAAATGAATCGAATTATGGGAATTCGCCAAACGGAGTATGAAAATACGTGAAAGTATATTTCAAAATTGAGATGATTTTTTTATTGGCCAATAAAATAAACAGGAAATCGTTTATGGCGTCGGTGAAAGAAAATGTAATTATTTTATCATATTGATTTCAATTAAAAATTCAATTTACGTGTTGATAAACGCTTTTGACTGCAGACATCAGATAATATTAATTTACGAGTGATACCTACGTATTTACTCAGTTTCTTTAAATTTTAAATTATATTAAAACTTACACGTTTTGAATGCCCACAGTTAAAATTTCTTTATTTTCTTTCATTCTAACAATTAATAATTCACTAACTTAAAAATTATACTAATTATAAGATTTCCATATTCTTCTTTAAATTGTTCTTAGGAAGCGTTCACGTGATGCAGGTATTTTTAAAAAATTGATAGAATAATACTGACAAAAAAATCATCGTTATATTCTATATAAAAATTAATTCCAAATTATAATAAAGTACACGTTTTTTTTAATCATAAAGTAAGAATTTGATCATAGGATCCTTAAAGTGTATACATAGATCGCACTCAGATACTATAATAATAAAAATAATATTTGATTTATATTTTTTATTGACATGACTTGGTGGAATTTTATGAAGTTAAATGTGCGAAGAGTTTAAATTTAGTAAAAAAATGTGTAAAATATATGTTTTTAAATAAGTATAGTGTAGTGTAAAATCAAAATAAGTAGTTTATAGTCAAATGTTTATAAATAATGATATTGTAATTACTAGCTGTATCAAACTGTTTTTTTTATAGCTAAATAAAAAAGATACAATACAATTTGTTAATCGCTTTCAAGATCTGAAAATGCCAGTTACAGGGTGAAAGCGCTAACTGGTAAATTGAATAAAAGTGGAAGTGTACCAAGTATTTTATTTAACTTTAATTAGTTATATACAAATAATTTACATAGAATTTATGATGATAATAATGTTTGTGTCTTTAATTCTAGAAATGTGTATTTTTTCGGCGTGTACAAAATACTTTTAAAATTTAACGTTTTTACCCGAATTCAGACAAATGTATTTCGTTTTCCTGAAACATTGGGGTCGGTATTTTCAGGAAATTCTTCAGTAGGGACTAAGTTCTACGTTGCATGGTGAGGGGTGATTTCAGTAATGGCTCGGGGATGTTTTACCCTTGGATGTAAAGGCCATCTCTCTGGGATTGGCAAGGGCCAGATAAATAAGTGTTGAACCTATGACCGTATGAAGGCAGCTACGCAGAAACAAAATAGTTACAGAAAAAAAATGAAAACATGTTTAGGGGAAGAAACGTTTTGATTAAAGACTGAAATTCTCTGCGGACTGCGAACCAAGTACACTTTTCTTACGTTACTGAAAA
>JAGVSP010003541.1:0-63861 GCA_022494985.1 Micrasema minimum | reverse complement strand
TCAATGTTTTGAATTAGGTAGGTAGGTCGTTTACGTTGTATAGGTGCTAACGCACCAAATCATATGTTCAAAGTTTGAATCCAAACATCTTAACAAGTTTAACTCCCGTATTCTTTATTAAAGAAATAAAATACCTTATTGGTTTAAAGTACAGCTTTTGACACATCTAAAACACTCGTAATAGATTAATATTGTGATTGAAATCTGTATACATAGCTATCTAAACATATATCTTAAATGCTATGCACTCGTATACAATTGATTTTTTTTTTCCTTTTTTAGCTTGCCGCATCCTATCGGTTTCTTGGAACAGGCAATTGCCCATTTAGAAACCGATAGCGCTGATCGGAGTTTTTCCATTTATCTTTGTATGTAGGTACTTATAATATACCACTGCACCAGTATTCAGTTTATCTACGATATTTATGTATCTAGTTATTTATGCAACATTGTAAAAATAAAATTTTTTTTTTTTTTTTATTAATGATCGCGGTATCGACTTCCCTTACCGCTACGAATTTATTTTAAATTACACTTGTCAGCAACGAAATCCTCCCAAAAGCTGGACTTAACATTTCCCTAGATCATAGTTTGAAGAATATGAAATAATGTTTTCTACGCTTCGTCGCTGTCAATAAACCCGGAATATCATTTTTTATAACCAACACTTCAACACACAAAAAAGCTAGATCACAAGTCATCTTGCAGCTACCAAGCGCATGGACAGTTTCAATTCTAACCCCTATTACATATAAAAATGATTTAAGATTTTAAGATAGTAAACATAACAAAAATGTATCATATTTCGAGCATAAGTCCCCGGTCCTAAAATTATCAAGTCTTTGATTTCGCATCGCCCGCGCCCGGGAGGATTCCCAACTATGCGGTAAGTTATTCCGTACGAGGTAACGAGCGGGAACCGGGAACAGCAACGGGTAACAGGAACGGGAACGGGAACCGGAACCAGAACAACATCTTTGGAATACTTCATCCGCTCAAAAGAATGTCGCTGCGAATTAACACGATGCACCGCTGTTTCATTAAAGATTTTTACTGAAATTCTTCAGACGTGTTTATTTCTTCAGATCAAGTAATTTTTTCATCGTCATCTTCTTCATTCTGTGTCCACTCCCTGTGTGGAGCATATTTTTGTAATTAACTGAAGTAACTATTGTTCAATAGCTTTGATTAACAAAGCTTGGATCTAATTTTATACGGCTGCAAAATTAGGGCTTTTAAAAATCGGATTTTTTCCTTGTCAGTCGGCGACGTTCTATCCTCCTTGCTTAAACCTTTGCGGAAACACTTGATAGTTACGGATTAAAGATTCAGGAAATGGATTTACTGTAATGGACTATTTGTAACGGGGTGAGTATTTTCATATATATATTGACTGCTAAACGTAGTGAAAAAAAGTCGTACTTAATTGTAGTAGGTCCTACGATTACATACAGTAAGAAAATCTCATATATCTACATAATTCTCAATATTTAAGAATCTTCATGCCGCGTGTAACGGTAAAGTGCCATCGTATCTTGATTCTCGTATAGTTAAAAATCACTTTTAATCAAGGATATCATTTAAGATAAACGTGTATTTTTAGCAGAAAGATACTTGAAATTCTTTTTGTTTCACCCCGTTCGCTCCTATGTGAAGCATGTGGACACCACTAGATCCCTGCAGGAGACCTTTTTGCCAACCAGCTCTCTCGCTTCGATTGTCATCTTTATATTTGGTCATGTAAACTTCTAGATATCTATATTCCCTTCCTAACTTCTCGTCTCTGTTGTGATGTCTATTGTAATTATTATTAGGTTTAAGGAATTTTGAAAAGAAATACGAAAGTAGTTCATTTTCCCAAACTGTCAAAAGTCAAAGTTAGTTGGAGTAAGCTCCGTACTCTAAACTAGACGAACTTTGATCCCCATTTCTGAACGTTCACATTGGCAAAAAAGTCTCCACTTCACTTGAACCGCTTGACTCCACAACTTCGTGAGGCTTTTGCCCAAACCATTGATTTATGTTTAAATATGGAAGCATCACCGGGTTAGATAATCTTGGCTTGAAAAGTAAAGATGCATATTGTTCCATTTTCATGGGAATTTTTTCGGTACATTTGATGAATATTTTATGCATTTTTCGTACTTTTCTTTCAAAATTACTTGAAAACTATACTCACATAATCGTGGTGTCTGCTAATTATTTAATTATTTGTTAATATTTCAAAACTTACTATTTCAAAACCCAACGGTAAATCGGTACACCAAGTGCAGTTTTAAAGTGCATTTAACTACCAAGTAAATACGGCCAGGCAAGATGATCAGTCCACGCTTCAGTACCAGTCCAAGGTATCACACATGAAATGCAAAATATCATGTAAATAAATATTTCATGTTGACCTCCTACGGGAATCGAACCCGCGACCTCAAGCACGGTAGCCAAATGCGCTACCACTACGCTACGAGGCGGACAAAACTAAGTTAAATATAATTTATTTTAAATTTAACTACCTTAAAACGGCCAGAGGCCATCAATTTAGTGCCCTATGCACCATTGGGTGCGGACACGGGAGAGTAGCAGTATTTTATTGTGTAATTTGGGTGAATTGAATAAATAAAATAAAAATATTGATATCCCAACAGGGACAGAGAAACTCTGGAAACGAATGTGGGTTATCTGGGCGTTTACAGGGCTTATGACCTGTCATTAGCTGGGTTAAGTGGCCACTTGACGTACTACAACATTCCCCATTCCGCCCGTGAATGTTGTAGTACGTCATGTGGCCACTTAACCCAGCCAATAACAGGTCATTAGCCCTGTAAACGCCTAGGTAACCCACATTCGTTTCCAGAGTTTCTCTGTCTCTGCTGGGATATCAATAATATCTGATATCAGACCAGCATGGGTATAATCCAGTAATTTGTCTACAAGTATTTGTATTCTTTAAAAAATTATAAATTAAATCATGTGCAATAAAGTATATTAATTTTTCTAATTTCGAAGCAAACTCTAAGATTGCCCTGTGCGACTATACAACTCCAGTGCACTAAACTTCACCGGTATTAGGTTTTTACCCCATGGAGTAAAGTTTGTCAAAGCCTTCTTTTTCAAGCAGACGTTCGTCGTAAACATCTTCGTATGTTCCCCTCACTATGAAAAGCAATGCGAGTGAAATGAGACGTGAAATCCTGAACGTTCCTCCAGCACTGCGATCATGAATATATCTAAAAGTCGATATAAGGTCGATACGTCCACATCATAATCATCAACTCCCTATGCGGAGCATATTATAATACTACTACTGTATTCTACATTCCCTTATCAGCACCTAATGGTGCATAGGGCTCTGCATTGGTACACCAAGTTCAGTGTATCTTGATAGCGCCGTTTTCGCATAAATATACCTCAAGAGAAGGCAAGATAATCAAAACCAGTCCAGGTAATAAGCATATGGATTCCCTGCTTCCAAGATAAGCAATCGGCTGCCATCCAGTGCAACCTCGAACGTTTCCATACAAATTTTCTAAAAAACCACTTATTATGAAATTCCACCGTCTAAAGACTCCAGCACTTAGGTCAATACACTAAACATGTGACGTAGATGTCTAATGATGACGTAAATGCCTATTGATGACGTAGTGAGTGACGTAGTGGGTAACTAGACACCTCAAACACGATAGTATTTTTCAAATATGGAATGTCACTTTTCTGAAATTCTTGTTCGAAGCAGTCTCTTAGGCCGGCGGATTGTTGACAAGGTCGATACTCTCCGTATCTCGATCGTTTTCCTCCTTATCTTCGATCCCCTATCAACTTTTGTCATATCTACGTGTAGATACGTTGGTCATCGTAGTCCAGCTGGATCCTTGGCTTTCAGCTACGCTCACTCGATATGGAACGTCAAAGAAAACCCAGACCTGTGTATAGTATAATGTATGGTGGTATACAGAATAACGTTTTGCAAATCGTTCAAACCTGATCTAAGTAACGTTTGATGTAATGGCGGCTCTTTTGTGGATAAAACGATTTCAATAAAATATTTCCTGCGTATGTAATTTTTTTATTATTTTTTTTTATTTTATTATTATATTTATTTAGTATATATATTTTTTTTACATAGACTTATATATTTTACATTACACTTAATTTATTTTTTTTCTAACTATTCTTATCCTATCATTATTATTAATTCAATTTAGCCATGATATAATATCTACACTAATATTTTTCACATATATATTTTTACACTTAGCCCTAAATAACTTTAAATTTTGTTCATTTTTAAATTCATCTGGCATCTCTTCATACATTTTAATGCCCTTATACATGAGACAATTCTGTGACATAGTTTTTCTTTTCTTTTCTAATCTTATATTTTTTGAACCTCTTGTTGCATATTTATGAAAAAAGTCATTGTTTTATTTGTTTTGCTAATATCTAGGAATTATCCCTTTACCAATTTTTTTAATTTCATTACCAACATGATATTTAATTCTTTGGTCTACTGACATAATATTCAAGAGTTTAATCATTTTTTTAATGTTTGTTCTTTTACTGCGATTCGCATTGCTTTGTTTTGCAGAATTTGTAATTTTTTTAGCTCTCCTTCATTATTAAGGTATAATAAAGATGAGTTTTAATTAATTCATTCAAGTCTTACTTAAATTTTGAAGCGTAAGATTGATCATCTTACCTTATGTAATAAAATGAATGAAGAATTACTGCACTTGGTGTACCGATGCAGTGCCCTATGCACCATTGTGTGCGGATAAAGGAAAGTAGTAGTAACCAATTCAATGTCACGAATCATGTTTTACGGAGTTCCCGGACGTTCTCTGCTGTCAATCCGTTAGCAGTTACCGTCAGAGCTGCATCCATATGACATATGATGTGGAATCCATAATGCTCCACTGAGCGAGCGGATATAGTATAATGATGGTGGTGATAGGCAGTTCAAATTCCTTCCGCAATTTATTCCCTACCTTTACCACATTCCATTCCGTTTTGTCACCTGTTTTCCAACTTAAATTCAGTCTAGAAAACCCGCTCAGCGCAGCAACATTACTCTAACCTCGCAACATCCGTCCTTCTCGTGAACTACAATATCTGATCTTCCTTCGTTCTTTCCACCAAAATCCCCTCATACTCGCCATCTATCTCGAAGCTTCCCAGAAACCAACCCGCGTTTTGGTTATATTTTATAATTATTGTCATAAGTTGATTGATATGGCATTTATTTTGTAGAACTCCATGATATCTTATGTTAAAATCAAAAAACCATTTTTTTGGTTCTACGTGATTTTATAATATCTTACCCATAATTGTTTTAAATTATTAAGTTGCTTTTAATTTAGATGTTACAATTCTTTAAATTCTGTAAATTCAGTCTGAAATAATGAATAATATGTACCTGTAATATAAAATAACATCTGTGAATTAGCGAAATTCCTTGACTAGTGAGTAGGTAAAGCAATAAAATTCACCCAAAAAGAGATTAAAGACCAACTGAAATCAGGAATTTAGTAAAAATTCACAGATGCTCCTCTCCCTATTCTTAAAAACTGTAACTAATAAGCCAATATTGTATAAAATAAGATGCAAATGTTTCAACACCACAGTTTGATAATGCCCTTACAAGGCGAAACAATTGTCACTAACTTGATAATAAAATCACGTAGAACAAAAAAAAATCGTTTTTTTATTTTAACATAAGATATTGTCATAAGCTTTGTAAAATTTATATGATAAAGTATTAAATGAATATTAAATAAAAAAATTAAAAGATTGTTTGTTGTAAGCATTTATTTTAGCAGGAACCTCTAATGAGGGGGCTTGCAGGGTACCTACCTAATGAGGGAATCCACTGTTTTCTAAAGTAATTTTTTTCTATAAACTTACTATTTAACTAAACAAAAAAATATATTCAATATTTTTTTATAAGTTATTGATGAAGATACGATTTTTTAAAGTTGCACATTTCAAATACCGCGCTAAATACCATTATGTACTAACTGCGTCATTTTTGCAGGAGTGACGTCATAAAACGAGTTGTTTAAGGCCATGGTATTTCTCCAGCCAGTAACAAAACTGTCAAAAATCTATGCAAACTGACGCGGGAAGTACCGATAAAATATACCGTCGACTCAACTGTCATATACTGTTAACAGCTGTTCTAGGTAGACTGAATGGCGGCCATCTTTTTTGCAATAGAAGCTATTGTATTCCATATTAAAATGCCATGGAACGCGGCTACGGGGGTTTAAAAACGGAAACCGGAAACACTACACTTAGATACAAGGAGTGACGTCATTGTTTAAGATTTTGAAATGAATGCTATTTTCAACATTTTTTATTAATTTTTGCGTGCGTTTTTGGGATATTTCATCCCACTTCAAAATTTTTAAATATTCGCGTCTACACGAAAGCATTTTTAAAATTCAATTCCAGGTAGCAGTGGATTACCTCATTGCACAGTGCGGATGTAAACCCATGCAACCAGCCGTGGAAGTGTTCAATATTAAAGTTTTACAAATAATGTAAATAACATGTTTTCCGTATATTAAAACATATTTACTCAGCAAAAAACTAGAATAAAATGTAAGGTGTATACGTGTATAGTGTATAATAACTTTCATGTAATCCTCCCAGTAAATGTGCTTCTATTTTCTCAATCGTGACACAGCAAAAACGAGCAAAATAGGAAGACGGAACTTCACTGAATAAAAAGTCCATTTATCTCTTGTATATAAATAGTTTTAGTTGGTTGTGTGTAGGTACTATTGTTACACCCTTACCTATGTAGATATCCAGCTATTTTTTCTTTGTCTAAGGGCGCTCAACCAGTAAGGAAAATTGGCAAGCGTTAAGCAAAATTAATCCGTTTCTAAGCAAAATGAGGTACATATTATGTCCGTATAACAATGTATATCGTGCAATTATTTAATATGGCTCCGCAAATTTTGACTGCGCTCTTAATTTATTTGATTTTACTTTACATTCGAGTCTTCTTTGCCGAACAAAATAAATAAATAAATACCACATAGAAAAAATTGCTTGATCTAAATTTTTACTCGTTTTTACATTATCCGTCCCCCTAATGATGTTGTGGTTAGAGCGTTTAGTTACCATGAATGAGATCACGGTTTTGATTCCCGATGGAGTCAATATAACTTTTCTTTCAACCTCATTTTTCACATAAAAATATTTCATAGATGATAACGTGGGCGTGGACTGGACTTAAAGCGAAAGTTTGATTATCTTGCCGTCATGTACCTAACACATGATCACCCGATGCACAATTGAGTGTGGATAAGGGAAAGTGGAACAAAATAACATCATCCACACGTCAGCTCAGATGATGGACTCTGCAATTTACACCGAGTCGTCTACAGCAAGAAGCCTAAGAACACGACATTACAACCCAAAAAACCATCAACTCCAAAATAATACTTTTACTCATAACTCTAGAGCAACCATTTTTCTGTTGTCAATCTATCTCTGACTAAACAATATAAAATGTGTAGTGTTTACCACCCAAACACCCGTTAGTTATTTATCAAAGCATTATTGACATTTACACAAATAAAGCGGGGAAAGTAGCGTAAGATTTAATTAAGAACTTTTATGGGAGAACAGTTTTAATCAACGAGCTTTCATTATGCGACAGCCGACCTTCGCGCCGCGCCATACTAACGAAATTAAGAAATCAAGAATGAAAATGGACGCGCAGAGATATACGAGTATATTTTAATTACGAGAATTTATTCAATTGCCTTATGGAAAATATCATCAGCAGCCTTATAGTTTTAACATTCATACTGAGGAAGTAAAATTACGATTAAATAACTTTTTTGTAAATGCCGTACGAAAAAATAAACAAAAATATAAGGTTTTCATCTTGGTTTTCATCATGGAGGCCCCATTTTCTTTAAAGCATCTCAGGTTTATAACGTTAGGCATTTAAAAAAATGCCAATATTATAACGATTTGGATACTTTGTAGTCGATTAACATCAGTAGGTATTAGGTACCCATATTCTTGGTGGCTATCCACATACCTACGTCTACTAAGTATTTTTTTAAATTTTATTACGATTTTTTTAACGCACATCATAACAGATCTGATGCGAGATATTTTAATTATTTTGAATTGACATTTTACAGAGAGATATGATTAACCGCATTGTGCAGTAAATAAATAACTCATTATGTATAAGACAGTTTCAAGTTAAGACAAATATATTTATTAATGTATTTAAATGAAATAAAATAATGATAATTATTTCACGTTCAATTCTATTATTTTAAGTATCCACGATACACACAACTAAAGAAAGAAACGTTATCAAATAGACGCTCAATAAAAATATTTGCTTTTCTGTGAATATGTTAATCCAATTTGCAAATTTTGTCATTTCGTATTTACAAAAGCTGTCTTAAAACTAGATGAAAACTCAATTATAAAAGTTCTTTTGAAGAATATTTCGATTCGAGGGGCCTATAGAAACTTTTCCATTATCTAGATGTAAATCCCTTGTCAGAAGTTGTTGATTGTGTGATTTATTCAATCTTAGGTGCGTTCTTGAGACAATCACTCACGGTTTGATTTAAAGCCTGTTTCTCTTCAAAAGATTTAATACAATCATTTATATTTTAAAACTTCTCACAGATTAATTAATTGTTTGACTCTTACCTATCTCAAATTTTCATTTTCATTTTATAATAATTAGGGTACCGTACCGTTGTGAATTGATTTTTTGATTTATCATTTTGAATTTTGAATATGCCAGATTTCTCCGCAGTCGCTATTTAACAAACTAAAACAAAGTAACTTTCTTAAAAACCTCATTATTCAATTCAAACTAGTTTCATATGAAGATAAACTATTCAAAATAAAACAACCATTTTTATTTCAGGTTATAAATGAAAAAGAATTTATGCGGATGAAAGTAGACTGATCGCCGTTAAAATCTTTCAGGCGATTATGTGGTTAGACTTCGTAGTGTGATAGGTTTACAAATATTAATAGTAATTAAAAATTAGGAAAAGTGTTCCGCCAAACTGTCACAATTACTGGTTTGAAACAAGCAAATACAATAGAAGCTATACAAAAAACATTATAGAAATAAATAATTTCAATAGAATTACATAGGTAACATAAGTTTGTAGTAAAATTTCGTTCCAAGCTACTAATAATCAAAAGTATTTGGTCGTAAATTCTCCAAACATAGAATAACTAATTTCAAGCAAGACTTTATTGAACCTACATAAAATCTAAACTAAAAGATTTTTCGTAGGCTTCTCATTTTTATGACAGCTTGATATTTGCTACAACTTTTCAGTAAATTTGCCAAATTACAAGTATCAATTAAATCTCATTTTAAATTTCAATTGTCTCCCTCTCGATTCACAGTAAAGTGACAAGAGGGTCTCATCTCCCGGCGTAGTAACAAGAATACAGACAATATCTAATGCCCATCCGCCATTTTGTAGCTCTGGCGTCAAAATTGATCAAGCGAACCGTATTGTTCGTCAATCCGCCTATTGTTCGGTGAAAACGACAGCCGCCAAGTACGTCGATTAATTCACGTGATGATTTTTACTAAAACCCATTGTCGGGGTTACCTCCAAATTGTGACATTTGATTCCCGAACAGAAGAGGTAATTAAATAGGCTGTGTTGTTATTGGGTAACGAATCCTCCCACAACGAGGACCTTTGTGAGGGCTCCATTTCAGAGCTTAGTCTCCTTCGATTGGTAAATTTTAAACCTTGGTAAGTGTTAACAGAAAATGTTCAGCAATCCCAAAAAAACATTATAAGGTTAAGGTATCGCCGAAGCCAGCGATATTTTGGTGTTTTTAAATTATATTCTGGGAGCTACAAAGCGTCGAAAAAATTATCCCATACAAAAAACTAGCTTTTGAAGGTGTTCCACGAATAATTTGACCCTCTCTAGATTTTGGGTTGTCAAATTTACCCATTCAATGACAATCTTATGAATGTACCATAAAGAGATGCGGGATTAATACAAGAAAGGGCTAAAGCACTGGACTATGGCAAGGTCAGGGGCGGCTATCCTATATGGATATTCGGTCAATGACCTCCCAAATAAAAACACTATTAATAAAGTCGTTTAAACGAAATAATAATAGCAGAAACCGATTTTATTTTGAACACTGGATATACGCGCTAAGCGCCTGATATCCTGCAAACGGACGTACATGAACTTTCAGCCGATTGACCTGTCCTAAGCACTCTGTAGCGTTAAACATGACACGGCATTTTCTTCTTACAAAAATATCCTTTACACACGGAACCAAATAATACATAACTATTTATTTCTTATTTAACTTCAAAAACGTGATTTTTTTCCAATTCTGTTAATGATTATTGCAGATATTTTTACTTTTAAGTTTATATCGGAATAATAAACTTCGTAATAATTATTACTTAATGAATAATTTATCAAAATGACCTCAAGTATCAAAAAAAAAATTAATTTTTCAAGCTTAAAAGAGAGACGCGTGCTGAGAACTTGGTTGCTAGAGCGCGATTTATTATATTGAGTTTTAAAATTGTATTTTTATTTATATGTATTTTAATTTTATTGTGCGCTAGGGTATGTATTGTGTACTTTTATTTTTAGTTGAATTTGTATTTATGCACCTACTGACGAGTTGCAGTAGGCAACTCAGTAGGACATGTATTGTTTTCTTTTATGTATACACCGTGTCCCACGATGAGACCGCGAAACTCCGGAGGGTGATTGTTCATGGTATTCTGAGAAAAAAATACTAATAAAGTTTTTTGATCCGGGCATTTTTAATAATTTAATTAAAAAAAAGTATTAATAAAAAGCGACTATGTAATACTGGCTTCTGTTTGAAATGCTAGCGGTGGCGGGGTGGCGGTGGGCGGGGAGGAGTGGGGGTCCGCTCTGGTCACCGAACGCCTTGCCTTGTGCGGACATTCAAAATTCGAATTTCATATCTGAAATTGGTGCAGGTCACGTGGTGTTAGCCAGTTCAAAAATGGACGGTATTACACGCGTGAATTTTTATTCATATTTTAATCATTTTTTTAAGAAATTAGAATTGAGTTTTTTGAAAAACTTTATTAAGATTTTTTTCTCAGAATATCATGAATAATCACCCTCTGGAGTTTCGCGGTCTCATCGTGGGAAACGGTGTATATTGAAATAAAAAAAATTAAAAAATAAAAAGTCTTCCAACCTCAAAGGATTCCAACTCCTCGGGCCGCCGCGCCGCTGGACAGGGTCTCCCGGAGGTGTCTAGTAATGCCCACATTCCATATGCTCCACCTAGGTACATAAGTGACAAAAGAAGTTATAGAATTTAAAAATATAATTCCTACAAATTTCAGTAGCAATGTATGCATTAACGGATTAGATGTCCGATGGGGGTAAATATGAAATATTTATTTATGTGTTTTTTTACAAAAAAAAGTATTTGTGATACCTAGGATGGACATGCCTTTTTATCTAGTAATTACGGAATAGCATAAAGATGAATTTTCGAATAATTGACATTTACTTTGTTTTTAATTTGACAGACGCCCTATTTTAAACCACAGATTTAGGCACTTAACAGGCAACAACGCCCCCTTTAGCCGGAAATCAGGGAATGGAGTAAACCAAAGCAAATAGACAAATATAATTATTGGGAGCCATTTACGTGTACATATATTATCCAGCCTTTTCTATGCAAATTAGGTTTAATGTGCAGAGTGGTATAATAAAATGATCTCTTAGGCGTCAACCTTAAACTGGTCGTTTCTACATCTTTCTCCTATCTGCACCCAGTGGTGCATAGAGCACTGCATTGGTACACCAAGCGCAGCGAATCGTATTTGATAATATGTTACATGAAGGCAAGGTGATCATTATTACGCTTCAGCGCCAGTCCAAGATTTAAAAGATGTTTTATTTGAAGAGCACATTTACATAAATAATTTTTGACTCGCTAATGTCGAAATTAGAGCAGAATCAAGGCTGAGATAAGCATTATCGACAAAATTAAGAAAGGTATTTTACGATTGTTTGGTCATGTGGAGCAAATGAATGATGACAGAACGGCTAAAAAGATTTACGATGCGGGTGTGTCTGGGTGTAGAAGTCGACAAATACCGAGAAAGACATAGCATGATCAAGTACAACAAAAAGTTGAAAGCGGTCATGTGAAAAGTCGTAATAATCGACGTGCGTGCATAAGAAGTCGTATGAATGTGGAGAAAGCGAGGAAAGTGTGCCAGGTCAGAGTGGTGTGGCATTCTATCCACGTGATGGTTAGTTAGTTAGTCAGACTGTTAGCGTGTTGGTCACTACCATGCACGAGGTATCGATTATCAACCGATCAATATTAAATATTTTAATATGATTTTACGCGTAAAAATACCTAAATATACATTGAACTGGTGCGTAAGACTGATCATATTGACTTCATATACAAAATCATGCTTTTGATGTACCAATTCAGTGCCCTATGCACCACAAGGTAAGGATTTTTAAAATAGGTACCTAATAAGATTCATCAGGTAGGTAAGTACGTATCATAGACATTTTTTTAAAGAAATCAACCAAATTCGGTACAAGATCCCTAAAATACATAGCATATTCCGAATTTAATTTGTTACCTGACATGTTTAAGATCCCTGTATCTAACTATCGAAACAGGACCTCTGATTTGAAAAAAATATTATTTTAATAAGTATTTTTTTTTTTTTTTTTTTTTTTTTTTATTTCAAAAGAAAATTTTTGTTTACATGGATATACATTTAAACACATATATGTACAATAAAAAATATATATATATAAACAAAAAATCCCACCAAGGCATAGCCTGTTTGTGGGTATACTGTGAAAATCATACAGTGTGCACGTGGCAAAAGAGAAAGATAAGTTAAAAAAAAGAAATGGAAAAATAGCAGATAATATAAACAAGATAGTCAAAAAACGAATGAACACAAGATATTGATATCTTTATACCGGAAGAAGAAGAGGGGAAATAATTATAATATATAAAAAAAAAAAATAAAAATAATAAAAATGACGTAGATTATGTTATAGTTATTGTCTTTAAAGTAAGAATGATTCTACCTTTACACTATGTATCCAACTTTGGGTTAATTTTTTAAAAGATGAAAAATTTGGTAAATCTGACAATGCCATTTTATTGTCAGTTAAAAAAGAATTAATTAAACTGGGGGCAATAAAATGTGCATGTCTCTGAGCAAGTCGTGATTTACAATATGGAATTTCTAGCACTCGGATTCTTCTTTGACTAGACCTATTTGAGCTTCTAGCAAAAAAGTTTTGGTGCCTAAATACATAATTTAAACATTGCAATAAATATGTTCGTCTTATATCCATTAGATTTGCTTCCTGAAACAATTGGAGGGAGGGAAGGTTCTCTCTTTATGGAGCATTATTTTGATAATTAATTTTTGAGTTGTTTCCAAAATTTTTATAGGATTACTATACGCTCCCCCCCATTCAATTATTCCATAGGAAAGAGATGACTGAACCAGTGCAAAATATACCATTTTAATAATATTGAGCGGAACGTATTGAACAACTACTGCTGTGTCATCTGCATAAGAAAATAATTTACCAGGAATTTCTATGTTACACAGATCATTAATATTTAATTAGAGAAACAGCAAAGGGCCAAGAACAGTTCCTTGTGGGACTCCATGAATTACAGTTTTATAATGACTTCTATTTATTCCAATTTTTGGTACATTGTTGTCTATTTGTCAAGTAGCTTTCCAAAAACAGTAAACATTCATTTTTTAGGCCAATTCTACTTAATTTTTTCTAGTAATAATTTGTGATTTACAGTATCAAATGCTTTTTTAAGATCTAGAAAAATAGTTAGGGTTTTTGCATTGGCATCTAAACTTTATAAATTTGATGGGTGAGATTGAAAATTGCATCTTCTGTGCTACAGTTAGGTCCTAAAACCAAACTGTTTTTTGACAGAAGGAAATTCATTTCTAAAAAAATCCACCCCCCCACCCTACTCGTTTTTTTATACACTTCTCAAGTATTTTAGCTAGTTGTGAGATTTAAGGCAATAGGTCTATAATTATCAGTTTTATTTAAGGAGCCCCTGATTTATGTATTGGAACAATATTTGAAATTTTAAATTTTTCTGGAAATATTCCTTTTGTTAATACAGTTATTAAAAATATAAGTTAATGGTGTTATTCGTAAAAATGATTTTATTGATTTAATGGTAACGCTACTTTAGTTCGTCTGGGCCATTAAAAGTATTAATGTTAAGGTCATCTATATATTTTAGCATTTTCTGTTTCCATAATAGGTTCAAAATCGGGTTTTAGTTCAGGTATTGTATTTGGATTATTGGTCTGTATAAATATGAGAATATGGTATTATTTAAATTATTTTTTAGCGAAGGATTACTTTCTATCAGTGATGAAGCAATGTCAGTAAAAAAAATCATTAAATTTATTAGCAATTTCCCCGCCATCCGTTATAATTATGTTATCCTCAGTTATTATTTTATCAGGTTTTTACATCATGAAACTGCTTTCTATTTGAAATTTCATTTATTACATTCCATATTTTTTTGGGATCTGAATTTGAATTTAGCAATAGTTTTGAGTAGTTAATCTTTCTTACATTTTTTAATTAGGATATTTAGACAATTTCGATATATTGTATAGTCCTTACGTTCTATTTACGTTAATAATAGGTAAATTATTTAGATAAACAAAATTTTTCATAGTTTTTATAAATTTTATGGAGTTTATTTCTATGCTGTATAGATATTATTAGTCCCGTGTTTATCCAAGGTTTAATCTTTTTTTGTTTCCTTTTAGGAAGTGAGATTTGCTGACTACTATTTACAATATGTTTATTAATAGTTTCATAAAAAAAATTTAGAGATCGATTTGGGTCATCATCGGAAAAAACTTGGTTCCATGTTTCAGATTGTAGTAAATTACTCAAAATTGATGGGGTCAATTTTAGTCTTACTTTGTATATAATTTTTAGATGTTATTTTATGATTGTTTTTAATTGTACTGTGAGAGTAAAAAGTGGTAGGGTAATGATCTGTTAATCAATTTTAATGTAGCAGTTTTCGGAGTAATGCTTTGGATACTTTTCAAGAATATATGGTCAAGGCAAGAATTTGAGAGAGGACATTTGGTCTTGTAGAAGTGTTAATAAGAGATAAGTAGCCTTGACTATAAAGTAGATTCAAGTAGTCATTTAGTTGTTTGATTAAGAATGGAATTTAAAAAGTTGTTT
Source organism: Micrasema minimum (assembly GCA_022494985.1). Taxonomy (NCBI): domain Eukaryota; kingdom Metazoa; phylum Arthropoda; class Insecta; order Trichoptera; family Brachycentridae; genus Micrasema; species Micrasema minimum. The sequence goes on along the minus strand of JAGVSP010003541.1, from coordinate 48,565 downwards.
ATATTGATATCTCCTGTTATAAAAGAAAAATCATAATTTTCGCCATTTATTTTATCTATTAACCCCTTTAATTCTGTAATAAATGAATTTATATCAGAGAAGGGGATCTGTAAATGGCTAGTATTGAATACGGATTTTAAAGTTTAAGGAAAAAACATAAATGAAATTATATTTTGAATAATTGGTTTTAGGTATATTAATAGTAACATTATTTATTGTACTAGTTTTGTAAAGTATGGATATACCGTCATGAGACGTATGTTTGGAAGGTGCTGAGAAAAATGAATAACCCGGGATGTGAAAGGGAATGCATTCTCTTAACTGGGTTTCTGTAAGGATTATTATATCTTGTTCAATTGCAATAGAGTTTAAGAGTATGCAAAATTCATCAAATTTTTTCTTATACCTCTAATATTTTTTGTCCATATGTATTTGTATCCCAGAGATTTTGTTGCCCTCGCCAGCCAAAGTAGGTTCTTGTTGTAGGAAGTGAGTTTTTCATTAATATATATTTTTCATTAGAGTCAGAGATATTAATTTCTTTAGGAGTTATATTTCTTTTGGATTTTTTTATTTTTTATTACTCTTTCTTTCGCCTCTTTTGTAGCAAATTTAACAGTTATGGTTTTTTTTGAAGGATTCATATAACAGTTGGTAATACGGTTTACCAAATCGCCACATTCTAATTTTTCTAGTAGGAGGTTGACAGCCATGTCAGGAGTATCATTTTTTTTTAGGGTTAATCCTTGAATTTCCAAAGAGGTAACTAAATAATTTTGCTCAACTCGGTTTATCATAATTTTGAGTTCTCTGACTTCTTTTTTGTGTCTCCTTAAGTTTTATTTCCGTTTTATTTCTTTCTTGTTCGTAATCATCAATTTTCTTAGAAAAAAATTCAATCGATTTATTAATTTCGGTCATTTCATTTTTGATGACCTTCTTTATTTCGGAACTGATTCTTTTCAACAGACTGTCTTCGTTGTTTACTTGTTTAAAATTTTCGTAAATATCTGTCTTGAGCTCACTGAACTTTTTATCTATGTATTCAATGAGCTTCTGTTCCGTCGATAGTCTAGTTGCCATTATTATTATTTTTTTTTTTTTTTAAAGACTTTAAATTATGTAATAAAATGCTTCTCAAGTTGAAGGAAATTGCTTAATAATTAGTGATATCTATTGGCTATCACAAACTTCAAAGAGTACATAAATTTTCCAAAGAAACTTAATTAGCTGCCTCCGTATTTACAACTGTCATCTGTCAAACTGACAAACACAATTGAATGTACCCACAACTCGTAGCTAGTGACAATAATGTTTTCAACAGCAACTCCTTCAATATTTTATAATAAGGAACGATCTACGCACTACGAACACTCACACAGGTCACACACTCCGCCTGAAATTACGACAACTCAAAAACCCCGGTCTCGAATGCAAAACCAAACAGTAAACACAAAAACTTGTTAGGCAAAACAAATAGGCAAGTGCACGTATGCTAAGGTATAGTTGTATTTTGAATGATACCTTTTCTGCTTGCGTCGATATAATATATAGTTTTGCTGTTACTGTTATAATTCACTTTATTGTTTCTTTAGGTTTTATGTTTTAATTGGATTGGTTCTGTTTTTTGTATATATTGTGTTTATTTTGTGATCTAAATGATGTCAGTGCGTATTAGAATAAAATGAATATGTGTTTTCTATTTGTCCCTAAATGAGTTTATTGTAAAAACTCCTAGGGAGCATTAGATTGAAAAAGAAAAAGAATTCTTAATTTTTTTTTCCTATGTAATGTTATTTTTATAAATAAAATAAAAAATATATTTAAAAAAGTTATGAATTCACTTTTACCTACTACTACTACCCTTATGAGCACCTAATGATGCATAGGGCACTGCATTGGTATACCAAGTGCAGTGAATCTTGATCATTTGTTACATGAAGGCAAGATGTTCAGTCTTACGCTTCAGTGCCAGTCCAAGGTATATTTAGGTATTATTACGTGAAAAATCACACTGAACTATCTTATATTGATCCGTTGGTAATCGAACCCGCGACGGCATGCATGGCAACGGGCTGCCGCTACACCGCTATACTATTATCTAGGTATCGATTACACATTGATTCCTTCCAATCGAATTAAGCAAATACGCCTCACATTTCACATTCAACATCAGGTCACTACATGTGACTGATAATTAACTCTTGGTAAATCCTCATATCACAGGGCTACGTCAGCAGTAAACAGTTAGGACACAGATACACATTGGGTAGGTACCAAACAAACAATCCTTGGGCTGGCTGTATGAGGACTGTACAGTTGTACAGTGTCTATTGTAACTATTCGTTATTCGCAAAAAAATGTGGTTTTGTAAATTTTGTAAAATAATCACATCCAATTGAGTGATAGTTTTTTAGATATTATTGATATCTCAACAGAGACAGAGAAATTCTGGAAACGAATGTGGGTTATCTAGGCGTTTACAGGGCTTATGACCTGTCATTGGCTAGGTTAAGTGGCCACTTGATGTACTACAACATTCCCCATTCTATATATGACAAATTTTTGAAACTTCTATATACGTTGAGTTTGTACAGAAGTATCCACATTTGAGTTGGTTTTTCGACAGATTTAAATATTTTTTCTCTCTAGTGACATCTGTTGAGAAGATGGTTAAGCATTTTTTAGCAATCTAACTTTATTGGTGTAGGTAAGGTTCATCCGAACTTAATTACTTACTAGAAGACGCCTGAAGATGTCTCTCCAATTTTGTTTGCTTTTAATTTTTACCAGTAAATATTTTTAACAACAACATTTTGAACGTATACAAATACTTGTAGACAAATTACTGGATTATACCCATGCTGGGCTGATATCAGATATTATTGATATCTCAACAGAGACAGAGAAACTCTGGAAACGAATGTGGGTTATCTAGGCGTTTACAGGGCTTATGACCTGTCATTGGCTGGGTTAAGGGTTTTTTAGTTTTTTATACTAAAAAATGTTCTTCACACTGGATTTAATCAATATTTGCTATCTTACCATAGCAATATAGCAGCGCCAAGGTTGCGGTATTGTTAGTACTGTCGGATATCCTAAAAGGGTGTTGTTTTGTTCAATATTGTATAATAATATGTTTCCCCGGAGTGCAGCTGTAATCCAACTTCTCCAGAGGTCACAATCAAACTTGCTCCTCTCATGTGTTCATATTGTTCTAAATCCCATTCAAGGATTCTCTTTGTCCAACTTCGATTTGATTAATCGACACTTGGCAGAATAAAAACAGGAACTTCTGTAGGTACCCATACAACTTGAAATAATACGTGGTTCGGAAGAGAACGAGGATTCTTTGTACACCACAGAAATTAAGAATTTTACCACTTTGCTTTATATGACTTGCAAACAGCCTATGGCATGAGCCTTGTCCGTTAGAAACAAATACGGACTAAAAAAAACGACGTATTCAAAAACAAGAAATAAGTCTTTATCACTTTGTATCTTTTTCTTTGTTATTTTGTTTGTAACAATTTTTGAATTAACATTATTATTTTGTTGATTGATTCGGCATTCACTTTGTAACTCTTGATAATGAATTATCATGAAATAAAACGATGTTATGTGTTACTATTAATTGGTTTATTCTATAGAAATAGAATTTACCTACACTCCCTGGTTTCGGGAGTAACGTTCTCCCATCGACTGGTGAAAAGACACTAAATTAGAATACAGAAAAATTAAATTGCAATACTTAAGAATCTAGACACAAGGGTAACATAAATATTGATACATAGAAGCAATAGAAAAAATAGAAAAAACACATCTTGGGACAGTGGTGATGGTAAAATATTAAGAAGGTATACAAAAAAAGGTTTGATAATTAATTGCTTGTTAAAGTGGTGGCAGTTGATGTACTGGGGTCTTGAGGGGAGGTGAGGGTGTTCTAATTTAGTGTGTCTTTTCAGCAGTCGATGGGAGAACGTTACTCCCGAAACCTGGTAGTTAGGTAAATTCTATTTCTATAGAATAAACCAATTAATATAATAGTAACACATAACATCGTTTTATTTAATCATAATTTAATATAATTATATTCAAGCAAAATTTAATTCAATGCAATTGTATCACTATTGATGAGTATTTTGTCTCGGTAGAGGTATCTCATACTTTGTTTTCCAAACTGTCGCATGAAGTTGAGATGAGCGTAATTCAACTCGCGGTATAAGTTATTTGCTCGGTAAAATATTCCCGTATTCGCGTCTCGGAAGTATTCCCAACAAGGCTGTGTTCGCGCGGGAAAACTGAATTTGAATCACTCATTTAATAACCCTAACACCATGCCAACAAAATTATTACTAAAACCCCTTTGATTATAATTTGCCCTTTGAAGTCATATACATCCGAGTCATAAATGTTGTGATTTTGCACAACTAGCATACATTTTGTAAATTAATTACAAGGTATACATTTTTTTAAAATTACAATTTAACCTTTAAATCTGAAGAAAATAAGTTTGAAAAATTACACATTTTCATTTTAGTCAAATATGTAATGTAAAAATGTATATTTTGGGGTTTATAATAATTGTAGTTTTTAGGCCGTAAAAATTTTTTTTTTTGTTTTTCATGAAAATTACCTCTAACTAACTAACTAACTAACCATCACGCCATTTCCCCGAAGGGATAGGCCGAGAGGATAGAACGCCACACCACTCTGTCCTGGCACACTTCTCTTGCTTCCTCCACATTCATACATCGTCTCATGCACGCACGTCAATTATTCCGACTTCTTACATCCACTTTCAAGCACTTGTTTTACTTGATCATGCCATGTCTTTCTGATTTCTACATCCAGGTACAGTCGTATCATATATTTTTTTAGCCGTTCTTTCATCATCCATTCGCTCTACATGACCGAACCATCGTGAAAGACCTTTCTTAACTTTGAAAATTACCTCGTCATCTATTTTTCATTTTCAGTAACAATCAATTTATTTTTGACCACTTATCCTATTCACTTCGATTCATCACATTCACAAAACATCGATAGTCAGCTTGCTTACTGAAATTTTCTTATAATTTAGGAAAATTCCAATTTTTTAGCTTTGAAGTAGGTACATGAATAATTATACTACAATTTTGGTCGACTTCCTCAAACTAGACAATGTTCGATTTTTCAAATAAGTAGTTGAATAATACACCACCGCACTTTATACTCGTGTGGAATATTCTATCTCGTGACGGCAAACTTTCTAACCAAGAACCCCAAGAAACAACCTCTTGCTTTGCTCTCCTCCCCTGTGGGATTAGCACTATTCCCATTGTGCTAAGAACCTCAAATTAGGCATTTCAACGATAAAAAATCGTTATTATAGGGACCGTTTTTCCAAGAAATATGAGCGTTTTTTATATACCTACCCAAATATTTCAATTTTTGGTCTACTTTCAATTGGTCTAAAATAAATGTGAATGTCCGAAACGGAGCGGGATTCGAACTAAGGCATTCTTAGCCCGAGTCTACAACTCAATCCACTACATTCGATTTTGGTGATTTCAACGAATCGATCCCGGACCCTCCGCGTCATGACTCCGGCGTATTAGCCATTACAATACGGTACGGTTTGATTATATTTTATTATGTGCCGAGGAAGACCTAGAAAAATTTTGATAAGAAGAAGAAGAAATAATATGAAATAAAACCCAAAATGGGCTACGTGACGGATAAAAAGTTGTTTAAGATATTTTTTTCATTTAAAAATATACAATTTGCCATATTTCATTATGCACCATTCATATAAAATAGAGAGAGATTTTTTTTTTAATATTGTATGTTTGTATTATACAGGGTAAAATGTTTCTGTTTGAAACTTTTTGCAAGAATTTCGATCCTTTTCAGGTTTTCAATCTTTCATTACCAATTTTCCACTCCATTGATTTCTGTTTTGGCACATGGCATTGATTTTCCACAACCCGTGGAGAATAATTTCCATACCGTTGATCCTTTGAATATAAACCATAGCCGCAGTCAGTTCGAGGCGAACACAAAAGTATTTTTTTTTAAAAACGTATCAAAAAACCGTTGAGCTTTATATAAGTTCTTCCTTCCTTTCTCCTTTTTGTAATAAATATATAATATGATCCAAACATTGGAAACATAAAGGAATAATCAGAAATGATTATCGTAATAATTATTATTTACGACGGTAATTCAGCGAAAATAGAAATAACGGAATTTTTTAAAGATATTGCAATGAATTAACTCTTGTTAATATTATAAGAATTGTTATTATTATAATACTCAGGTATTTTAATGTGATTTTCACATTTAATATTTCATATGTGATACCTTGGACTGGCGCTGAAGCGCAAGACTGATCATCTTGCCTTGATGTAACAAATAATCAAGATTCACTGCACTTGGTGTACCAATGCAGTGCCTTATGCACCATTGGGTGCGGACAAGGGAAAGTAGTAGTAGTACCTAGTAGAGCATCAGAGATCTTATAAAATAATGTTTCAATTTCGGGGTTGTTTTTAAACAGTCGGAAACAACTGTGCCAGAAAGCGGGAATTGTGGCGGAGTGGTATTCGATCCTAGGGGTTTCGATTCATAAATTTTATAACAATAGTTTAAAATAAAGTTGTCCAAGTTTTTATAAAAATTTTATTCTGAAAAATTACTCGAACACTTTACCTCGCTAGTGACATTTTTGTGTAAGATTAATTTTAAAACAAAAATATTACGTTGAACAGTAAATCCTGTAGAAAAACAATGAAATTTTTCTTTCATCTTTTTTGTTTCGTTTCACGGAGAAAACAAATGCCCTATTTGGTTTCAGTATGAAAATTAATATTAATCAATACATAACGTAAATCACTATTTACCTGGGAAAACGTAAATTTCAAAGTAACAATCGTGCATTAAATTAAATAAGCGGTGTTTCAATATATTTTCCTTTTTAAATACTCAGGTTACATAAACTCTAATCATTGTTTGGTACTAACAAAAATTATAAAACTATTCGAGTCTTCGTTAAAATAAATTAGAAAGTTTTCCTTCAAAATCTCATTGTAAATTTCGATAATTTATCTTTAATAAGATAACCAAAAAAAAAAACGGATCCTGTGAACAATAAATTTATTTGTATACACATTAAAGTATAACTATCATAAAATATGTGAATTTAGACATGGCATGTTTAGTATTTGTATGTTATTGGGGGAATATAAACCTTTTAATATTCTAAAATTAAAAGGATAAATTTACGAAACTTTTTCATCAAATACATTATACATCTAACATTTTTTATTTTACACAACCATAGTAGGTAATTTTATTTGTAAATTTTTTGTTTTTTCATTTCTATTTTTTTGCAATACATATCAAATTGTTTTTTTTATTGCTCATCGGCTCTTGCAAAAACAAGATTGAGACAAAAACGAATGATAAATTTAGGCGGTATAATTCACCAAATTAACCAGAAATGAAACCGTTCCTTGATGATGTGATTGAAGAAAGTGCATTCCGTAATTGAGAAAGTTACCGTTCATTTAACTTTAACAACCTCAGAAGGAAACAGAATAACCAGATCGTAAGGAGTCATAAACGACTTGGCGACTACTTGTGGAGAGAGGAAATAACACGAGTATTCTTTATTACGTGCACCATTAAAAACTTTAATACATCATATTAATATTTTTTTGTTGAATCCAATTGATTTTAAGGTTTATCTAATTGCCTTATTTGTCTCGCGATGTAGTGGGTTGCGGGTTAAGCTACCATGTACGAGGTCGCGGGTTCGATTTCCGACGGGCAATTCATTCCCTAATCCGCGCCTTTTACCGTTCGTCACTTTTAATTTGTCGGCAAATAATTAGGATTACATCTGAGTTGAAAGTATTAAAATGCGCACCCGATAATAGTTCTTAATTGATATAAAAATGTAACGTTAACGAAATAACACCACTGTCTAGAGGAACAAGGAAAACAGAAAATCTATGCTAGATCTAATTAACATTTTCCAATGTAACCTATGCGGCTTTTGCTTAAAATCAAATCGTGCGCGAACGGGTATTCGAATTGCGGGGGGATTTCTAGACTCGTAGACCGCGAGGCTACCACTGCGCCACCACCCGTTCATAAGATAATACGATCAGTCTTACGCTTCAGTGCCAGTCGAAGGTATCATACATGAAATACTTATTCGAAAAAACACATTTTAAATTAATATTAAATGTGGTTTTTTTTTGTTTTGATTATGCGCCAGCTCGTTTTTGTACCGCAGCCCAAGTCCTCTTGAGACTATCCACTTCTATCGTTCTGCTGGAAATTTTTATCATGTAACGTCACAGACGCGAGATATTTATCACGTGACATCACTAGCGCCATATATTTTCCAGAGAATAGAGTCCTGTCGGTTGACAGTTCGCGTATGACGTCACGGTCGCAGTGTGCTGATTCCATGGGTGTAGCTGCAGCTGCGGCTAATATTGATTGAAAACGCCGCGCCGCACCGAGTCGCTGTTCTTCCGCCCAGCGATCTCAGCGCCGCGGAAATCAAGATCCAAAAACCATAACGCGGAATGGTACTCCAACCCTGTGACTAACACTACCAGAATACTGGTGTATATCATATTATGTGGATATGTGTGGATGTTCCATACGGTGAACTATCCAACAAGTTCCAAAACCCAACTCCCCGTCTTGCATCAATCAGTACAGTAAAATGATTTCCTTTTCCAATTAGACCCAGGCATCTGGTGAATCTTTGGTGGACCTGGCATGGGAGGATGCACGGGCACCGGCAGCCGAAAGCTTAGATCGCTTGGAGGCAGTTTGTAAAATCCAAGAATCCACAAAGGAAGTAATATGGAATGATGATGGTGAATATTGTATCAATAATAAATATTGTTCTCTAAATAGTATTAACAAATTGAAATATGTGCAAAAATCATAATATGCCTTAGATTTCTTTTTTTTTTTTTTTTTTTTTTAAAAAAAATAAATTAAATCAAAGATAATAAAAAAAAATAAATAAATAAAATAAAGCTTTTCGTAGAAAGAGGTTTCGCGTAAATAGCAAAACTGACACAGAATTATGTAACTTTGCGCCTAGCTTTGTGATCAAGTAAAAATTATAAAGTTCACCATATTATTTGCATGTGCACCATCAGATATTATATAAAAACTTCAACCCTTTTATGATTTTTTTAAAAATTAAAATTTGCAGTTTTTATATACACTTATTTTTAAAATAGTGCTTTATTTTTTCTTCCTCGCTACGCTTGCTTTTATGTGGAGCATTTAGACATCAGTAGTAGATCCCTCCAGGGGGGGGTAACCTTTTCACCGGCAAACAGTCTTGCTTCTCCCGCGTCTTTCATCTACCCATCATCTTCGCCGTTAATCACCTTGATTGATTTTTTTTATAAATTACCAATCATAAGCAGCATGTGGTGGAATAAATATTTTTTTAAATAAATATGGTTTTGAGACTGCTGTCGTGCTAGTCCTCGTTTGTCCTAAAACTGGTAAAGCTCCTCCGACATACCCAATTTGGAATTATGTGACTTATTCTGAAAATACTTGCGTACTTACCGAACAACGGTGATTTCGTTAGTTTATTAAAAAGGATTTTATTTTACGGTTGGCTATTTTATCTTATAAAACACGAAAAATAACACAACGTTACTGGTAATTTTGATACCAAATTTTTGTATTGAAAAGAGACCAAAAATATCGAATACTAAGGGCTTATTTCATGTATTTGTATTGCAATAGTGCATTCAAGCTCTTACTATGTTATGCGTCATTGGCGTTCACCTACACGCCGCGCGCCGCGCCGTGAAGATGCGATTTCTACTACTATTATTACTTTCCCTATCCGCACCTAATGGTGCATAGAGCACTGCATGGAAACACCAAGTGCAGTGTATTTTGATCCTTTTTATTACAAGAAGGTAAGATAATCAGTCTTACGCTTCTCTGCCAGTCCAAGGTATCACACATGAAATATTAATATGAAACCACATGCTAATAAATATTCTGTAGCCAAACGCGCTACAACTGTGCCACGAGTCTGACACTCTAGCGTTTTCACTATGCATATTTTTACATTTTAAAATAAACAGCGTCAAATTTATCCTAGGTCATCTGGAAACAAAGGAATTGGATCAGGAAGGTCATTCTATGCACTCACTGAAATGGAAATATTCATTATCGGGTCTCAAAGGCGCATCTCCGTACTAAGTCGGTCACGCGAAAATCTTCATTAAATACGTGCATAATGCCAATACTAAACTTGGCGCTGAAACTGAAATTATATATATGCTGATACTAGATTTACAGATACTCAAATCGTACCAGGAGTATTTTTTAAAATATTATATTTTATCGGAATTTTGGTTTCTAGTTACAACAGTGCTGTAGTGTTCTATGTTTTATCTAAAGAAAGCTTATTTTTTATTAGGATTTCTAGCTTCATTCAATAAATCGGCATCATAGAAATGACCGAAGTTTTCACCATAATAAATACTAGTTATTGTATACACGCTCTCCATTTTCACAGCAATTGTTTTAATATTAATAATATTCATTGTTTGTTTATGCTTCTATCTTCGTTCTCATTTAAACGTCAAAACTTCTATAAAACTATTTTAATTTGAGCGGAATCCCTAGTACACCATCCGTTGTGTTGGATTTAGGTGTTATCTCGATTAGAAATTCTTTTATCTTCTCGATCAGCTAAGTACGAAAAGTTTTTGTGAATCATGATCAAGCGCCCGGGATACTTGTGGTTTTAGCGAACACTTAAAGTGAATTTCCGACCAAAATCAATATCTACTCGTGTTTTTATACGTTTTTTTTCAATTCCTTCGAAGCTCAAGGCGGGAAAGTTTCACCAAGTTTCGATATAAAGCTAAAATTGGAGCTTTGTTCGGTGGATTTATTTAGAGAGAAACAAAAGCTGTTAAAGTATAGCCTGCATTTTAGTTGGAACTTTTACGTTGATCGTTTTACAATGTTTTTAATTTTAAAAAATATATTTTACTATTTTTAAATATTTTTATGTCGAATAGTCGATGTGATTCGACTTCATTAACCTATTTAAATCGAAATCGGGTAGAATTGAAATAAATCGGCAAATTAGGTCGTCGCGTCTCTTCAAATGGTAAATTATTGAAATGCCTAATGGCAGTGTTAATACCAAAGTGCACTGCGGTAGTGATTGTATTATTTATTAAAGCAATCGAATCAAGCCATCAAGAAATATAAAAAAGTAGGTATTTCTGATTTCTACTTTTAAAAAATTTAAGTTAGTCGTTGGTACTTTGATAAATAATTATTTCGTTAAACAACATTTTGAGTGTGTCCAAATACTTGTAGACAAAAACTGGATTTCACCCATTACGGGCTAATAATTACAATTTGACATCTCAACAGAGACGAGAAATTTGGAAGGGAATATGGATATCTAGGCGTTTACAGGGCTTATGACCTATCATTGGCTGGGTTAAATGGCCACATGATGTATTACAACATTCCCCATTTCACCTAGTATTTTGATATCCATATCTGCCAATATACAATAAAATGGCGCGACGCTTCACATGTGAACACTCTCTGTCATCCATTGAGAAAATTGCTAAGCATTTTAGCAGTAACATGAAGTGAGATTCTTACCGAATTATATTACCTACTAGGAAACGCCTGAAGATGAGAAGTTTTCGTCTACAAGTATTTGGACACACTCAAAATGTTTTTTATAAAAATTAGCTGGTAAAAGTTATAAACATAAAGAGTAGGTGATATAATTCGGTAAGAATCTCACTTGCAATTATAAAGGTTTCTGCTAAAATGCTTAGCAATTTTCTCAATGGATGACAGAGAGTGTTCACATGTGAAGCGTCGCGCCATTTTATTGTATATTGGCAGATATGGATATCAAATACTAGGTGAAATGGGGAATGTTGTAATACATCAAGTGGCCACTTAACCCAGCCAATGACAGGTCATAAGCCCTGTAAACGCCTAGATATATCATATTCCCTTCCAAATTTCTCGTCTCTGTTGAGATGTCAAATTGTAATTATTTCGTTATTCAGTTGTGTATTTTTTGGCAGTTCTTATTGATACCTCAACTGAGATGAGAATTTGGAAGGGAATATGAATATCGAGGCACTTGATGTATCACAACGTTCCCCATTTGATATCCAAATCTACCAATTCGGAACTTGTATATAGGAAGATTTGAATCAGCCTAAAAGCAGTAAAATATCTTAGGCGATTTTATTTCTAGACATTTTATTTCATTTCAGTACTTAACTTTGAAATATAACTGTACGAGTTTTTCGACGGAGAGAAAAATAATTTCAAAAGATATGTGATTTTCTCAACATTTTTTAATATCTTGGTGTTAAATCCCCTGGACGACATTTTTACCCAAGAGGATTTTCAAGAGATGAAATTGCGGATGACCAGCTTAATCCTTACACTCCTTGTCAGGTGTCTATACTTCATGGTTTGTGGAACGCCTCTTCAGGGTTATTAAATTTTGCAATCTCATATCAAAACAGAAATAATTTATAATAAAATAAATATTTAAGTATTTTAAAAGGTTGGAAACTTAGTTGATTAAGTGGGGAAAATACTTTTACGGGGATTTTAAATTACATTTTTAGTTTTATTCATCATCATCATCATACTATAAAATTATCTTCCATCTGTCTCTGTCATTCCCCACCACCAATTTTTCCATTGTATCCGGTCGCCTTGTGACGTGACCGAAGTACCTGAGAACACGTGTGACTGCGCAATGGAAGGTAGACGCTGTTTAATCCCCAGCTATTGGAGAATTGAAACATTAAATTTGTAATATGGGCGGTCCATGAAATCCGCAGCATTTTGCGCCAGCACCACATTTCAAGAGCATCTATCTTCCTTCGTTTATGCTCTCTCAAGGTCCAGGTTTCCACCGATCGCAGGATCTAATCTACGGAATGATCATTGTAGAGAATATTTTGTTTGTTGAAAACTGAAAAACGGAACATTGATAAAAACTGTTTTCTAAATTGAATAATTATTTTATCTAAAACACTCAAATAAATATATATCTGTTGTGAAGTAAATATATTATTACTATTATCAATGTAATGTATCAATGACAAACCTCATTCAATAATGCACTAAATCAACACTAATAAATCTCTCTATCCGGGGTCAGTTTATTGTTTTAGGTTACTGTTTGAGTTGCCTTCGTTTGCTTATAATTATATTGGAAAATGTATGTTAAATATATATACATAAAAAAAAAAATTCAACTTTAATAAAGTGTAACCTAAAACACAAAACCAAATAATTTATTTTGATACCCTGACTCTTCTAGACTTCAATACCCCTCCCCAACAGGGTGGCCGACGCTCTATAGGGGCTGTCCGGCGGCACATTAGCAGGCGTCTCGACGCCCCCGGCCAGGCCAATCGATCACCCTACTGCAACCAGGGCGCCGCCGTCCCACGTGACCGTAATATCAAACATTATAGTATTTTAGCAAATGACCTTACAGCAAAAAACGACTCTCTCAAGTAATATGTCAAATAGAACGCTTTTATCTTCATAATAGCTTCATTGTCAAAAATATTTTTGCGAAAACTTTGGCGAAATGATTTTTTTGTATGGTTTGATTTTATTGTACTGTCGTCAAAAATATATTAATGTTTTAGGAGGGTATTGAATTCGATTTGACTCACAAACAAAATGTTTACGCTAAGATTTCTTTTTCTTTGTTAATAATATAGTCAACTTAATACATTTTTTTTTCAGTTTTTGTTTCTTCTTATTTGGTAAAAATCATGATTTATCGAAACCGATTATTTGACTTGAAAAAAGGCCGATTGAGAATTGTTTTGATTTGTAGGACATATAATATAAGAACCCCTTAGTATTTAAAAAACATTTAAAAAAAAATAGTTTTGAAAGGTTAATTTTATTTTTAGGGTTACGGTTATTTTAAGGTTAGTAATAAAGACAAAATATGTACACATACACATATATCTTTTTCTTCTTAGACCTAAGGGTATTTATTATTGTCATTCGATGCTGGCTCTTGGGATATCGACTCCTAACTGTCCCTCCATCTTTTTTGCAGGTCGTCCATTTCTCTTCCCACCTTACAACATCCTGGACTTCGCAAGTATATAAAATATATCATCATCATACCATATCCGCTCCCTATGTGGAGCATATGGAATCAGCCAAGCTAGACTCCAAAGCTGCCCCCGCCAAGCGATCGCCGCCCCAGGTCTGCTACACGCGTGCACTTCCCTCCCAAGTACTGTCTGGAGATCGGATTTTGACTCACCGTTCAAACAAAATTCCGCCTTTATAACTCCTGCATCCCACCCACACTGTTCTCCTCTAAGGGCTTAGCGAATCGTGGCACCTAACCAGGGCCCAAGATAGCATGACTTCCTCTTGAGTTATGAGAATAGGTGTTCTTAGAATGAATTTTAGGTGGGCGGTGGTTTAGACATCATTGTAAGGACACACAGCAACTCACTTGGTATCCCAACTGTCATCGACGGCGATTGGCGTTCTCTTCCGGCTGGCTAGGCCATATACTACGTATGCCTCCCGAGAGCCTTCAACCAGTTTTTAGCCTATTTTACAAGGCATTTCAGTTCTCGGCCGTCCTGGTCGTCCAATCTGTAAGACAATCATTGTCGGCAGTTTGCGTCAGAGCTGCGGGACCGTGAAACTTGACTTGGGATAAAATATATTTTTATATACATAAATGATACAGACTTATTTTACAAATTTACTTGAAAATGAAATTGTAACACTTGTAAGGTCGTAAATCTTAAAAGTTTTAAAGGAAATTGAACTCTTTGTCTTAAGTTTTGGTCTTCAAGTTTCCTTGCTCTGACCGCTCGGCTGACTCATCTAGAACTAAAGAAAAAATCGTATAAACTTATGCAAGAAATACGAAGAAAAGAGAATACTGTATAGAATGAAGTTATTGAATAAGAGGGTTACTGAAACATTCAATATACCATACTTTTAAACATAAGTTTTAAAAACAAGTTATTTTTTAAAGTATTTTTAGGGCTTAGCCCGTTTTTTAAATAAATAACTAACTCACTCACGTCAACTATATCTGTAAGGGTAGGCAAAGAGGAGGATAGATAGCCATACGACACAATATTATTTTTAAATTCGGTAAATTCTGCTTAAAATCTTAGTGTACATTGTTTAATAAAGTTTTGTTATTTAATTTCAAATATCTGATTGATTTTTCACCTACATAAACATAACAGACTCAAAAAATATTAGTAAAAGCTTGCCTTTGTGAATTGTGGAACTTGTTATAATTCAAAATTCAAAATGCGTAACGTACAAACGCACGTACCAAAGAAATTATGTCAAAGGAATGATAACAATTTTTTTACTATTTAAAGTAGTATGTTTATATGAATCTAATACGTATACTTTTTAAAAATTCAAGATTATAATGTAATATATTTATTATTCCCTATAAATAATATTTCTCTATTTACGTTATGCCGATTGCCTGAACAAAGGGCGTTGCGCTTGTGGCGATTCATGTAATTTAACAAAACGTGTGTCTATGATGTGTTGCTCCGATGCAGTTTAAACGACGCGAGATTGGAATATACAAAAAATTTGAAATGTACGATTAAGATTCTCTACAATTTTCTGATATTTCAAGCAAAATCCAAGATAGGAACTTGATAAAACAAGTACTTATTTATGTATAATCAGGCCCCTTGTTTGTTAAGAAAGTATACTTAGGTTACACGGTATTAATTTAGCCATTATATCAACAGCGTGTTTATACATGTTATATTGACGGACAACCGGCAAGTCTTGAAAGCATGTGAACCGCTTTTAATGGATCGGGTCTGTGAGAATGGGGGTGAAGTGTAGAAGAGGGTGAAAAGGTTGATGAGGGTGACCGGTGGAGGAGGGGTCGGAAGTTGAGGTAGCACGTGCCTGGACTCCAGTTTGATAGGTTCCAATACAACTTCCTCCCTAACTGTCCTAAGTAACCACACCGAACTAATGATCTCCTGAAATTTCGGGGTATATTCACTTATTAGCTATGTGTTCATTTGCGTCTTGTAAAAACTATACCTACCGCTTCTTTCTCCTTATCAGCACTAAATGGTGTATTTTTTTTTTAGTATCAACTAATTACTAAATAAAATTCATTAAATGCTACTCATTGTGAATGAACCTTTTAATTAATAATTCAATACTTTGACTCTGTCAACTTGACTTAGAATAGAGCACAAAACAACATTATTGAAGAAAACGAGTAGTTTCCCTCTTAAATCTTTCAATCTCACAGGTACGGGTGCATCTTTCTTGTCTAGATTCAGAAATATACTCTTTTTCCGTAAGGTGAGTGAAAAACTACACCAAGTGTACATCATGCTTACTAACGAGAAGAGAATGGAATAGTTCGCAATCTCCGACTTCAAAATTTCATCACGTAAGCGTATATACTGAAGTTAGATGTTTTTATACTAAGATGTGAAGTTACTATGGTTTATATTTAGTAGTTCAGTGCCTTTTCAAATGTATTTTTACAATAGTCTTCTAAAAAAAATTCTTAACAAAAATATGAAGTGGTTTCTAAGATAGGATTATAACTTATAGCTTGTAGATACCATATGAATGCAGAAAATCTATAATAAACAATAAAAATATGGATGGATTACATGGGTAAGGAGTATTTTGAAAAAAATCTTCAGTATATAATTGGATACATAGTTACCTATGTGTTACTTGTCATTAACTTTATTTGTAAATTACCTGATTCGGGATCGGCTTTATCATGGTTCGCCTCCGTGTTAATCATCTACTCCTGCATTATTATTACTCGAATGTTTCTGTTAATAAAATCTGTGATTTTATATCCCGACTGAACACGGATGTTTATTTAGCAAGTCGGGACTAATACAAATAAATTTAACGATTGCGTTTTTTACTCCCTTCCTTCTGTAAATGGTACAATTTCAATAAGCACTGCCGAACCTGTAGTTTAAATATTCAAAGCAATCGGCTATTTCTGTAATTAAAACCTTTTTATTCAACAAAAAAACAAAGCTCAAACGTTTCCTAAAATTGCAATCAGAGTTTCTCGACTTGCATTCAGTTTTAATTGAAGTTATCCTGCATTCCGTATTAAATGCATCAAGAACATCTCAACAAAGTTCATGTGGTGATGTGCAGTAGGGGCGGTATACACGAGAAATGCCACGAGCCACTATTCTTCCGTCTGTTGTAGTTCTATAGGGGAGAAACAGAGAAACAATACTCAGTACTCTTATTATTTTTGATAAGAGTACGTGCTCTCACGCCCCTCCTCCCCCATATCATCAGATAATATGTATCCATAATTTTAATAAGAGTAATGAGAAACTTATTTTCTTAATAAAAATTAGGAAAAAATCGTCAAACAAGGTTTTAAAAAGATTACTTTTTCGGGAGCGTAAATTTCTACTTACTTTTTATTTCAACTTTATTTTATCGATTTATTTTTATTTATTTATTATACAAACATAGATAAATGTTATTTGGAGTTTTACAAACATCTCATATATACATACAAATGAGGATCATTAATGTCGCTGAATACTGGCGCAGGTTATATCATATAAGAAGAGAAAAAAATTTAAACTTCGGTAAGCGCTATCGGTTTTTAAAGGGGAAATTGCCTGTTGTAAGAAACCGATAGGATGCGGCATATACTTACTTAACTTACTTAACAGGATTAAACAATAACCTTTTACAGGTTCTCCGATTCTTTCTTCCCATGGCTATCAGCCAGTCTGTTATTTTTCTAGAGAAACAGGCACTGCTTTATTAAACTTTGTTCACAAATTAGTGTAGGTACTTTTATTATATTTATTCTACAAATATTTTTTTGTTTCTTGTGAATTACCGCTTATTTTCTCACAGTGTGAATATTATATCATCCTCCGTGTCATTGGAAGGGTGTAATTCGACACCACGAATTTATTACATGTGGCTAATTAGGGTTTATCGGCCTATAAAAACCCGTAAGACGAGTTCATGTTCGTTGGCTCTTGTTGCAAACTCCGCTATAATTCTCCGCGAAAGTTTTAAGTACGGTTTTAGGGGAATTTACGGGTAAGTGCGACCGCAACATCTGCGCCCATTGATCCGTCCGGTCGGGCAGTACCGCATACCGGCACTCCCGGACACCGACCGGCTCCCGGCCGGATAAACACACCCATTAAAGATTTATGCTTTATCAGAAGGAACTCCGTAAAATATGTTCGTGGAGGAGTGATTAAGAACTAGATTAATCGCCTTTCAATTTCAAACTTCTTCAATAGCGGAGCAAAGAAAATGTATACATAAAATATACACGTTCCTACACTCTACCAGACGATGAACGTTAAAAAACATAGTACGCCAACATATAATAATATGTGCAATTGGATAAAAATCCCCTTATGATTCAAAAATCTCTGACACATAATCATTTTGTACCAATAACACGCCAAACACATGATAATATTGCTTTATGTGATTTTCCCATATTAATATTTCATGTGTGATACCTTGGACTGGTACTGAAGCCTAAGACTGATCATCTTGCCTTCATGTAATAAAATGATCAAGAAAATGACACTGCACTCGGTGTACCAATGAAGTACCCTATGCACCATTTGGGTGCGGATAAGGGAAAGTAGTATTAATTGCTTTTTTTTTTTTTCTCATAGTCCAACAACAAATTAATCATCTTTTTGAGGGAATTGAATAATGATATTCTACTCTACAGTATTTATTCTTTAGATACCTTAAAATTACATTTGAAATGTACGCATTGAATTTAGGAAACATTGTTAAAAACACCCATTTACACAGTAAAGACAACATTAATATGAAATCATTTTCATTGTGTTCTAAAATATAATGTTGTTTGAAGCATAGTTTTTTTTATATTACATTTTGTTTGCCGAAAAAACTTGTATTCGATAATTTCTAAAGATTCTGTTCGGAAACAAACGCTGGCTATTAAACTTCATAAAGGAGTTGGTTTTATATAAACCTGCTTGATAATAAAATGTCGTTGCCAGAAAGAGACAGTTCAGATTAATCACTGTCTGGTTTGATTAACGGTCACGATGTTCACGTAAATTAATAAAACCGCTGTTTTTATAAACGTCGCCCAACAAAAGTCCTTTTCCATCCAAACCGTAAATACCTTTTCGCAAAATTAATTGTATCCTTTTAATTACGTGGTCATTGTACTTTAACGATTTGGTGGACTTTTTCAATATAATACTGTACTTTTTAAACAGAATTTTAAGTGTGTCTAAATTCTTGTAGATAAGCCCTAGATTTTTTCATGATGGGCTTGCATGATAATTTTATTTGGTAATGGTACTTCAAATCGGTATAAATAGACCTCTACCATTTTCCTTTAACCACAGCCATTAGTGCACAGGGCACTGCATTTGTACTGCATCTGCAGTGTGGTGCATCTTAACCATTTATTTCATAAAAGCATGATGATTTCGAAACCTGTAAGAAATTCAATATCATATATTCAGATATAATTCTTGGTCTAACTAAGATCCATATACCCTTCCAAACCTTTCATAGTTGAGATATAAATAATAATTTATTATACGTGAATTTATATCTTTCTTGTTTTAAATTAAAGTACATATCACCAAATAAATTGTTCTTCTTAATATCGTAGCTATTCTAACCATCTCTAAAAATTGCTTCTTCTACTGCCTTATATCTTGACAAAACAGACCCAGTCAGCGACTCCTATTATTCTGACCGTATTTTGTTTTTCTGGGTTATTATGCCGCGTGTTTTTGCTCCCTGTGTCCGACATTTCCAAGCAGATTGCAGCGTCCCTTATCTGATCTTTTGTCATTTAAACAAACTTAAAAAAAAAATTTTTAGGAAAATTCCAAGTTCGGTATATAAACGTCGAATACCTACTTTTACGAGTATCCATCGAATTTAATTTCATTGGACATAATTTGAACTTATCTTAGACTCGTTTCACTACTTCAGCATTATAGTTTTTCCATTTCACTGGCTTGGTAAGTGCATAAGGTAAGGAAGATGCAAAACTGTATTAACTGAACGGCTGGATATGTCAAATGGGCACTGAAAACTGCACTGTTGAATAATTTTTATAGCATTTTGGTTGCACAACTTCTATATTTCTCATACTTATTAGTTGGGCGTATTTTATCAGTACCTTTCGGAGTCATCAAATAAAACTAAAACTCCAATCTAAATAAATAACTCAGCAATCTACTACAAGAATTAATTTTTAACTTTGCTAAGTTCAAAGTCGAGTTCAAAAAGTTCGTCGGTGAATGAAGGAGTTTAGTTGTTAAGCCGATTAGTTAAATGGTTCGTTCTTCAGAAACTTTTATTTCAACATTAGCCTGACACTATCTAGACTCTAGACTCTAGACTCTACTGGATATTTGCAAGAAAATACTTTTTGCTTCACCTTTGCAATTCCTAGTCGTTTTCTAGCAAAAGTTTTTACTTCTCAGGAGTACATGTATTCTTATCGCCAAATAAGCCAACTAAAGTTAGAGGAAACATAAATTTATGTCTTGCATGTTCACTGTAGCTTAGATTTTTAATGCATAAGCATAAGGATTATTGCCATGGATAGCTACTGAGTGAGTCGCCATCTTTTGTATAAATAACTATTGTGATTATATATATGATTATAAAGAAGATAAATCATGTTTTTTAGCCACATTTCTAAGTACCTATGTGGAATATTTAGACGTTTACTAGATACCTTTAAGATATCCTGTCGCCAGCCTGAACTCTTTCTACGTCAATCCCGTGTTCTTAAACTCAAAACAAACCCAATTAGATATTATTTTATTTTATTTCACATAAACAATTTACAATCAAAATCTTTAAAATAAAACCATTAAAAAAACAATTCAGTCCGATAAACTGTAGTTTTTACAGTTTGTCATCGGGTGCAAAAAATAAAATACATAATATAAGCAGTTTAGAGTGCAAATAAAAATTCAATATTTAAGAGACAAGATAAAAACAAACTACAAGAAACTTAAAATAATGATAAAATTGTTACAAGAAGATAGTTCTTTCTCCCACCCAAGTCTTCAAAGAGATGACCTATTTATTAATATTCGCAGGTGCTTTTAAGTCCATAGGTAGCATATTAAATAATTTTTGAACAAGGTAATCTAATGTTCTTTGACCATATTTATTTTTAATTTTTGGCACAACTAGTCCGTCCTTTGATGTGAATCTTGTTATGTAAACATGCTTCAATTTATTTTTATATTTATTATTAAACATTTATGTTTCAAAAATAAACCTTGTAAGGTAAAAAATAAATGTAACTCCCATTTTAAAAAAATATGTTCCATAATATTGATTTGAATAAAAATGAGATTGGAATAAAAATGGAATATTACTTAAAATAATTTATATCTCATCATAGTAAAAAAAATATCTTCTAACATGAATCATGACTTAACACCTAACATTCATTGTTGGTACCTACATACATACAATACACTGCAAATAGTATGAAGTAGGTGCCTACTTGAAGACAATGGCAACGCACTTTTAAAAATCCCTCTGAGAGAAATGACAAAGTATTTTCCATTTCCATCGAAGGGAGAAAAGCTTTGCTACCATGACTTGCACATACACTCCTAACCAATCAAAGTCAAGCTCTCGAGATCTAAGCCACTATCCTTCGTAAAAAGGATATCAAAATAACAAAGGAAAAAAAACTTTAGTTAGTGATGTTAGTTTCTTTTTACTTTAGCAGCATTTCTAGCATCCATCAAGAGTGCTTTTTGTTCTTGTCTGGATGGCTAGTGGGGTCTGTTTTGAGTTTACAACGCTATTATCATTAAAGAATTCTCTCGCTTGCTTCCTAGATATCATTTGTTTTCCTCTCTTGCTCCTTACTTAGAGAAATTACGTATCACGTGTATTTTTACCAGCGCGACCAGGATGAAGCTGCAAAAATATACTAAATAAACATGTTTTTTGATAATTACTTAGAAAATCAACAATCATTTTAAGTCGGGTACTAAATTTGTGGCTAAGGGCAAAAAAACACATATTGAAAATCGTTTTTCAGGAAACGCATTTTTGGGGATAATTAATATAACTTTTTTTTTATAATAATAATTAAAAAAATTATTACGATATCTCCCGGAAGCGTGTTGCATAGTCTTATATTTTAATAATTACCTAAAGGGGATACGTAAATTATTTGTTATTAGTGGTGCGGAGTTCCTTCCTCTCTCCCTACCCCTTTGGGGAAATGGTATTAAGGATAGTTAGAATTCAAAAATTAAACCATGCAGACACGCTTATGGTCGATATCTAAAATGAGTGAAAAAATCGTTGCTCCAGTACTATATTCCAGGGAAAATTGAGAAAAGGGGGGGACCACGTGTCCACAATTCTTCTTAAGAAATATTTCATGAAAATCGACAACGAAATCATCATGCTTCACTCCCCCTGGGTAAGTGTTGAATATTTTACGATCTACATGTATTTTAAGCAGACACTTTGACTATTATTTAAACATGTAGAAGTCGATTCGCGTAATGGAGGAAATGATAATACCTATACGTACAATGGGAGATAAGAAGTGTTGTTTATTTGAATGAAGCAGCCATTTCCATTAAGGAACACACACGTACTTAAATAATGTATGTGTGGCGAGGAGTGATGTGGAAGTTCGGTGATTACTCATGGGAAGGTGAGTCACATGGAAAGCTCATCAGTGTTGGTGTTAGGAGGGTTAGAGGGAGACGGAGCGACATGTAGCGGTGTGCGTACATTGTATGAAAACATTAGGGTGGAGCGATAGTAATCTCAGAATTTAATTTTTATTCAAATATTAGATGTTTCTACCCGGCTTCGCCTGTGTGTTGGTTTTTTACAGATTATTACTAGAATTTTTCACCCGGATTTTCCTGTTTGTTTTTTAATTAGGAGTTTAATCTCCGTTGAAAATTCCAGTCAAATTTCACAGTTACGGCTGCAGTTGTATCAGACGACGCCGACGTTCGGTAAATTTTAAATTGAGATTTATACCGTTGATTGAGAAAGCTTTTTTCAATTTTATTGAATTTAGAAATTTATAAACAATGTATACAATATTTCTTTGGTTTGCTCATGCACTCGAAATGTCACCCTTTACTAAAAAATACCCGATGAATTATTTACTACCTTTTATTCCATGCTCACATATTTTATACGTAATTTTAATCATTCTTTGATTGAAAAACGGCATTGGTTTGTAACCAGTAGGAAAAACAAATAAAAAAATACTAAATAAAAAAAATGTTTCTATTACATTCAGGTTGTTTAGACAAATTTCTTGGTGGAAGTTTCATTGTAATCGAAATAAGATTAAAAAATAAAATTAGTATTTATTAGTATTTAATATAATTTTGTCAAGTTCAAATTTCCTTTTAAAAAACCACATCATTACCCCCTTAATGAGATAGTAAGTAACTTAGGTTAATAATAATTAGTAATTAGTAAAAATAAAATTAAAAATAAAATAGAAAAACAATTACCTTCCATTCAAGAATAGCATCATATAAATATTATATTACTTTGAAAATATCTAAATACAGAAAATAAAATACCAAAAATCCACCCCACCATTTAAATTTGTCCCCTATAAAAAGTCTTAACCCACTTGAAAGAACCACCAGTCTGACGATGCCGCGGAAGCGGTGAAACCGGTTATTGGTCCCAAAATCAAAAGTGGATTAAAGTGTCAACTAATTATATTTTTTAATCTTATTTCGATGTTTCTATTAAATTAATAATACTAAAAAATTTTCTACTTTAAGAGCACGTTTATACATTTCAAGATTTTTTTCATTTCTGTATATTTTGTAAAGTTCTGCAATCTCATTTGGCCCTCCCTAATATAAATATTATGCTATAAACACTTAGCACAACACCACAGCTCGAGGCGACTATCACACAAAATGGAATTAACAATTTCCCTACAATGTATTGCACGTGGCATTTCTACACATCCGTTCCATCTGAATTGTAAATTATTGTACTATTTCATTATACTACAAGAAAACATCAATAACAACTAAGTAATGAAAAATTAACGTAATGTTAAAATTAAAGTAGTGTACCATATTTTTAAATTCTGTTTTTTTTTTGTGTGAATAGTAATGAATATTTGAATTTTTTCTGTGAAAACTAAAAAAAAATAATTCAAAAGATATCTCTTCAAAAAATAATTTAAAAACGGATTGACCACAAACGGATGCTTTAAAAGCACCCGTCCAAAGAAGATGGTATATGGATATAATATAGGTTTTCCTATGAAGATTGTAGATTTCCTATATAGTTTTCCTATATAGGTTTTCCTATGAAGATAGAAGATAAATATAAGTTTAGGATTTCCTCAAGTCTGCTTGGTGCTTGTGATGTTGTTATCCTCTGTAATTGGTACTACTAGCCTGTTGATGTGGTTGAATAAATAAAATAAAATAAAATGTAGCATTTTTTATCTAATTCTTTATTAATTTAAACTTTCATGAGGTTTAAAATAAACTTTCATGAAGTTTAAAATAAACTTTTATGAAGTTTAAAATTGAAGAATCAAAACTTTTTACGCCGTTAGGAATCGAGTTAACGACAGCAAAATTTGTCAACATTAATTAAGTGTATTTATGAAGTGACCGTGAGTGTGAAACGTTCATACTTTAACAATGTCTTTAAATATCCATTAAAACTTGATTTTAGTACTAAAACATAAGCTCTTGAACAAATTAACTTCACTCAGACTTAATTAAAGTAATTACTTAATAGAAAATCAATCGCTTAAGTATAGGCAAATCGTTTACTAGTGGGTGCTATTAAGTAATTAGTGTAGCTAATAATTTAATATCGAATTACATTTTGCTATTATCGTAAACAAAGTTCTAGTTTCAACTAATATAACATATCGCAGAAACACATCAAAACTCGACACACATAAAAAATAACATTACTTTTCAAAATTAATATTGTTGTAAGGAGTTTTAAATTGTCATGGTTCTTAAAAGTGGTGAAATTCTAATTTTATATTCCCAAAATTGTGTCAACAACTTTTTCTCATCGTAATCTTACAGAGAATCGATCTTAGAGCGTCTATGTTAACCTTGCTAACTTAAAAAAATATAAAATATGCATTATTTGTAATATAAAATAAGGTATGTATTTAGTAATAATAAATCAATAAAACTTAAATATTTGAGTTTCTTTATTGTCTAAATCAAACCGAACAATTGCGTCTATAGAAATAATGTTTAAGTGGTGAACTGTATTGTTAAAACCCCTTACAAAGCAAATTAACAAAACGCGAAATTTATCATACAAGCAAATATTCCCTAAAAACTATTTACAAGGGGTGAAAACCCACCCACGCACAACACGCCAAAAGTCAAGTTACGGTTTGATTGATTTCCTTACATATTAAAACGTTCGCGGAGGGGATTAGGGGTGAGGGAGTGTTAGGGGGTGACGCATGTCATGTTTATTTTAAATTTAATGAGTTGATGGCAGATGAGAGTTGAGGGTGAAGGCTGAGAGTACTTGAGGAGAGCGACAGGAAGACTACTTATTGGGATATCCTGCTTACTTTTAAAATCACAAAAATATTAAACGATATAAGGTTAGTTTTGAAGAAATTTGTGTTCTTTATTCCCAATTTCGTGTTAAATACCCCCATTGTCTTTCTTCTTCTTTTTTCGCCATGTTCGCTTCTAAGTGGAGCATGTGGACATCACTAGATCCCTCCAAGAGACCCTGTTCCCGGCCAACACCTCTCATTGTCTTTACTTCCGAAAAAAAAAGTTTGAAAGAAAGCTCAAATTAAATGTAACTGAAATAATTCTTCTCGGCTCTTACAAGTTAATGTGCATTACCTAGTTTTGGATGCTCTTTAATCTATTTTAATCGGTATCAAAAGATTACATGATTTTTACAATTAGTTTAAGTAATGGAGTTTGCATAAAATTTAATGTTAATCGTGATAATTTTGATTTCTTTAGAATGACTGACATTTCAGTATAGGTGTAAAATACGTATATTACCTACGTAACTTCTTGGTAGGAAAATAATATATTTTGTAAGATCTATGCAAGACGTTTCTGTGGAGACATTAATATCGCGTACAACGTAACGTCTGCAGTAATTGGAGTTGAATTTCCTCCACATTTATCTATTAATGCGAGATCTGGCTAGGAACGGGCCGAAAGAGCCGCATACAAATCGATACATTGAACCTTTCTCACGGAAGTGAACGACACGGATCGATCCGCAGTAATTATTCAACTCGCCGATAGGGGCGCCAGCTGAATGCACAATGCCCTTCGCCATTAGCCGAGCTGAAAAGCGAGGGAAAAATCAACGAGCTTCTGCGTTTGCCAGTT
The DNA here is from genome assembly GCA_022494985.1 of Micrasema minimum. Lineage (NCBI taxonomy): Eukaryota > Metazoa > Arthropoda > Insecta > Trichoptera > Brachycentridae > Micrasema > Micrasema minimum. The sequence continues at coordinate 22,058 of JAGVSP010003541.1, read as the reverse complement.
TCAATTATGCATCTGCATGATCACATTATCGGAAAATCCTTTATCGCCAAAGGACGTTATGTTTTCCCAGATTAAATATAAATATCGGCAGCGTGAGATCAAAGATTAAGCTTATAATAAATTACAGAAAAATAGTAAAGTGGATAAGAAACACACCATACTGTGAAAATCACTAAAGAAAGTAGAATGTACCTGTAACGTAAAACTAATAGGATTATTTATTTTATTTTAATTCTAGACGCAACAGACATTTCTTATTTTCAAATGTTTTCAATCATTTAAAATATTTTTTACACGCGTAAATGTGTTTTGATAAAAATCGTAATGACTCTGTATCAGTATTTTTTTCTCATAAATTTTTTGTTCTAAAATGTATTTCTTTAGCCAGCGACTTTTCAAATCAGATCCCCGTTTAGTAGTATGAAAATAAAACCCAAAAGTAAAATGTGGAAATCACAGATGTAATTTCATAATCACTAAATAATCCAATTTTCATAATAACTAATCTGTCATTTAAACAATTAAATAAACATTTGATCATTGTAAAAAGTAAATGCCATATAAAAAAAAAGGATAATTCAGTGAGGTTTTTGAATGAACAGAAGGCAGGATACAATTTCCCCTTTAATTTGAGTGGACCATCTCCCTAATCCCTTCAGACCGTGAAATTTACATTTCATGACTCGGCCTGTTGTTTTTGGTGGTGACTTTTTACCTATCCTAGCCCTTTTTTGTTTTTCCCATCGCCCTGAAATTCCCTTTCAGTGGGACCTGTTTTGCTAAGTGTAATAATTCGTCCCTTAAGGGTAATTACAGATAACGGAAAACTTGTTGATGAAAACTTTAATATTATAATGTTATATCGATGATAGTCAATTATTTTTTGCACTGACGTCTACCTTTGGAACGCGAATATTTGTGTAGGGTCAAAAAGACCGAAGATTAGAAATGCATTTTTGTATATCTTTTTAGTGTTCAGACCTAAAATTACTTAATCTTCGTTTCCTCAACACTCATACATCTTCTTATGCACTTACGTCGACTATTCGTGCTTTATCATTACCCGCTATTCAAAAGTACTCTGGGCGTTAATTGGTAGTAAAATAAAATATTAAATACGACGACTACACTACTCTCCCTTATTAGCACTTCATAGTGCATAGGGCACTTCGTTGGTACATCTTGATATTTGATACATGAAAGCAGGATGATCAGTCAGAAAATAAAACATTAGTTAATTAATTGTTCGTAAGGGATTTCGTACCCTGCTCTAAAAATAACTTGTTTCATTTATTTATTTATTTTTTAACCACCTCAAAGGCTAGGAGTCAATTACAGAGTCACAAACACCCAGGCTTGAGAAAAATCCCTATTTTATTTTTTGAATTCTCACCGGGAATCGAACCCGGATTTCCGCATCGTGAGTCCTCGCGTCTAAGCCAACGCTAAGGCCGCCATCTTTCGTTTCATTTCGCAATAACCGTTTGCGTATATTACCGTTAAAAATTGCAAAATTAATTTTAATGTGCTCAGGCTTTGTCGCGTATGGGCAAACCTGCGATCGTTTTCTTCCGATATTCGGGTATCGCTGACCCGAGTCAACATTCAGGGGCGGGGGCGGTGATGCCGTGACAGTGCAGTGAGGCGGGGCCTCTCGGTTTATTAACTGCGGCCGATAAGAGCGCCATTATCCCCTAACGGGCGGTCGTTAGACTCGTTAGCCCTGGGCCCTACGTATTCCCTTCTGGGCCATTTGTTCTCTAGCCAAGGTGGGCCAACGAATAACCCGCGTAGGCGGTTTCGGAGATTTATATGCTCGAACGATGCAGCGGAAAATGATTGACACACATTTGTTTGAATAGCAGTTTTAATAAATTACAGGAAAACCTTGTTAGTGTATTAAGTATAAATACAAACGGCAGTATAAGGAGATATGGTTGGATTCTTTGACCCAAAACTCATTCGATGCGCTTGACAACTTTAGTAGGTCGGTCGTATATCTAAAGAGCCTGATTATCTTGAGAGATATGTAAATTGTATTAAGCAAATTGTAATTAATTTGATCAGAGCTGAAGAACAATAATAATAATAATGCTTGTTATCTTTCAAAACTAAGCGCGATCGATGATAAAGTTTAATCTATCCCCCTCGATTCTTATTAAAAATGCAAACTCCAGTACAATTTTTTTACTTTAAAAAAATGAATGCAGAAGTATTGTATTAGTTGTAGTAGCAGTAATTTATTAATAACCTTAACTACTTTATTTGAAAAAAAGATACATTATAATATCACATTTTTGAATCAATGTTTAAAAAAAATTATTAATTACTCATATAAATGGCATTAGAGATTGAAGTCCATAAAATAGTGATTCTCGGATAGAATTCCAATAGGGGATTTAAAGACGTGTGGTATTTGGTTTCGATAGAACGGGCCCACACAGTTGGACCAACCAGGTGAAGGGTCAACTCAAGCATATTCTGTAGTAGTCCTAAAGTAGCAAGCTGTGAAAACTAAAATGTTTTATAAAGCTAATTGGGAAGTGTGAAAGGCATTGAAAGGTGGGTACCTCACGTATTGAGTGAAGCAAATCTAAGGATAAGCTATACTACACACTCTCCCTTAGTCCGCACCCAGTGGTGCATAGGGATTCAATTGTAATGCTAAGTTTCCACCGTAAATATAAAAAAACATTTTTTTAAAACTATTTCGATATTTTTACGTAGTTGGGATAAATGCTTGGAGAAATAAATATCCATAATCCTATGGATACTACCAAAACCGCACGAAGATTTGATGTTCCCCGTCCGAATCTTGTTTTTTTTTACAAGGCATCGAATGATCAGTCTAATGCGTTATCTAAGGGATTAACTCATCTTACAAACATTTTTTAAATTTATTTATAATTTGTTATTTCACTTTATGTTCCTACAGTTTAAAACCCAATAGCAATGCGAACGGATACCTTACAATTACGTCTTGACCCTCAATGTTTTAAAGAAATTATAAATATTTAAATTAAACATTCTTTCTCAGAGATTGAAATTTTGTAAGAGAAATGGATATGGTATTTCGTACATAGGCCTGGGATTAAAGACGTGTGGAGACTAGAACACCCACTTGTGGACCAACCAGGTCAATTAGCAGCATATCTGAAGTAGCCTAATGTAGCAATGTGTGAAAACTAAGCGAATAAGTAAGCACATTCTCAGGCGAAAGAGATATCAGTATAAAGGATCACTATACTACAAATTCCCTTTGTCCGCACCCAGTGGTGCATAGGAAATGCATTTATGGCTAAGTTTGTAAGTTAATTTATTTATAACAAATTCACATTTTTTTAAAACTATTTCGATTAAATTGTTAATGGGGCTAAATGCAGTAGCAATAAATATGTTACAAACCTATGGATACTACCATTTCTGCACCGACAAATGTGCAGAGTATCTTGATCTTTTTTTTACAGGCAAGATGATCATTCTAACGCGTTATCTAAGGGATTAACTCATCTCAAAATCATTTTTTTTGTTTTAAATTTGTTAATTCACTGCGAGTTGTACAGTTTACACCAGAGCTATGCGAACGGGTACCTTACAATGCGTTTTACCCTCCTGTGTAAAAAATATAAAATATGTTTATTAAAATTCTTTCTCACATTGTCATTTTGTATAGGGTTTATTAGAAGGCACTGAAGCGTGAGACTAAACGTCTTGTCCTCATATAATAAATTAGCAACATTCATTGAACCTGACATGCAATGTTTTATGTATCATTAGGTACGGATTAGGGAAAGGGGAAAATAATATCACAGAATTCAAATCCTTTGTGAAAGCCTGGCTGGTAATTAAATTTTTAAAATATTTTTTTAATTAATTTATTTCACAAATTACAATTTATTTTAATTTTTTTCTGAGTGAAATACCTCGCTGGGCAAATCCCGTATTGAGGTATTCATTTTTACAAACTTTGGTAGATTATCTTTAAAGAGTTAAAGTGAAGAAATTCCAAGCTTCATTTGTTCCTTTGTGATTTAGAATGTCAAACCATTTGATTTGATTTAAGCTTTTTCTTCATATATTCATAATTGATGTTGGTTTTTGTATGCGTTTTAGGTTCATTACATCATAGTTCATGTATGCATTTTAGTTCATTACAATTTGGTTTTTGTATGCAAAACGATCATTTTAGGTCTTGATTCATTTCATGGTACAGTGTCTTTATTTACAAAAAACAATAGCATTCATTTCTTTATCATTCAAATCTTATCCGCACTTTCTGAAGGACACTGTGTAGGTAGCTTACACCAGTGCGCATTGCGGAGTATTGCGATTAATTTGAAAATGATCACTATTGCGCTTCGGTCCAGTTATCAAACATGTTTATTAATGTGAAAAACCACATTTTTTTTTTCTGTTGACCCCACGGAAATCGAACCCACGATATGCATGCATACAAGCCTAACCCGCTAATCATTACACCACTAGACGGAAAAAATATATTATCAAATCATCAATTTTTCCATATCCGCCCCCTATGTGGACTCTATTGCAATGGTTTAAGTTTAAATATATTGCATATTATAATCCAAATTACAACTTCTGTAAAGCCAGCAGTTTAGCGAATTTACTACGAAATATCGGAATAAATTACACACTGATCATAATAATTTTTGGCCATTCCTATCAGAGGCAGTGGCGGCGCGGCCATAACTCAGGGGCATATTTGGGATTTCCCCTCCACCAGGGGCGGCGCGGCGGCTTGCTAATAGCGCGTGACAGGTGGGCAAATAACTGCCCTGCAATATTCCGCCAAAAATGTGCTGCTCTAAGATAAAGGGGTATAAGAAAATATCGCAACTTTTCAGAATATCAAATAACAAACTACATGATTCATTTAACAAATCAAGAGAAAGATAGAAAAATCACAATCACCATGTTACCGTTCGCTCCAGTATTTGAACCTGGATCCTTCTGATCACAGGTCAGCTTCTCAATCCACTGATCTGAACGATCGGATATATATCTCGAAATTTCAACGAATGCCTAAAGCCTATCACAATTATGACTACTAACGCCTTTCAGTCAACTACGATAAACCAACCAATTTTTTATCGAGGACCAGTCAAAATTAAAAGCTTTTCATGTATTAACTGTAGATGGCGGTACAGACACAACGGTCTGATTTTAAATTTGTAGTTACTTTTCACACCGCTAGAGTACAAACATTATTTTTACTTTATTCATCTACGAATGAAACGATTATTTAAAATGTTAAAACTAGGTTATATTATTGTTATTTTTAATGTAAACTATTTAAAAGCATGATTTAAATGAATAAAGTCAAAATAATATTTGTAAATAATTAATACTCAAGTAATGATAATATGTAGCCTTTGGGTAGACTTTTCCCGCCTCGTGGTGTAGTGGATAGCGCGTTGGACTACCATCCATGAGGTCGCGGGTTCCATTCCTGATGGAGGCAACATGAAATATTAATGTTAATTCAACTAAAAAATCAATTTAAGAAAATTCATCATTGTCTTGCCTTCGTGTAGTAATGCTTAGAAATTTTTGGGTCATCCAATGAGAAAAACTGCTACGCATTTTCGAAACTTCCAAACCTCTCGTCTCTGTTGAGATGTCAATTGTAATTTAATGTTACCATGAAATTAGTTTTTGTCTACAAGTATTTCGACACATTCAAAATGCTGTTTATAAAAATGAGCTGGTAAAAGTTATAAGCATAACAAACTGAAGAGTAATCTTCAGGCGTTTCATAGTATGTAATTTAATTCGGTAAGAATCTTACATACAATCATAAAGGTTTCTGCTAATATGCTTGACAATTATCTCAATGGATGACAAAGAGTTTTCACATGGTAGATATGGATATAAAATACTACGCAAATGGGGAATGTACTACATCAAGTGGCCACTAAACCCAACCAATACAGGTCATAAGCCCTGTAAACGCCTAGATATCCCTATTCCCTTCCAAACTTCTTGTCTCTGTTGAGATGTCAATTATTGTAAAAAAACTCATTCAAATTACTAACATAAAAAGATCATTGCTAATTGGAATGGATATTTTTATTAAATTTGTTTCAAATTTTAATAACAAAATTGTATTTACACCCTTTTGGCTTGGAACAGTCAATACATTACATCAGATTCGCAATTGGTGGACAACAAAAAACAATACAAAATGAATTATCGGTCATAACCGTTGCTGGCCAAACGCTTTTATAGGCAAAGTGCTTTCGGCAATCCGCTAATTAAAATGTATAAGGCGATTATTTCATAGCACCGCACCACTAACTTTACAAAGCTTTTATATTTTAGTTTTAATTCGGAAGCTTACTAAAATTGCTATACAAACTAGGTATAATATTATTTTAAATGTTGATTTTGCAGTTTTTTTAATTACGATAAATATTTGTTCTATGTAATTTATTGCTTTTTAAGATTACAGATAATGCTTTTCTGGATGATTATTCCTTGTTTGTGGTCCTTGCGTTGCCGACGTTTCGGAGTACATTGCAGTGTCCATCTTCCGAGCTGATGTATGAATATGGTCTCATGTGTGATAAAATGTGAGGAGTTTGTATCCTTGTAAATAATTCTACACCAAGTGTCAACATCATTTTATTAGATGAAGGCAGGATGATCAGTCTTACGCTTCAGTACCAGTCCAAGGTATCACACAAGAAATATTAATATGTAAATCACATGTAAATCAATATTTCATGTTGATTCCCTGCGGGAATCGAACCCGCGACCTCATGCAAGGTAGCTGAATGCCCTACCAATATTTTTAAAATTAATTTAAACATTAAAACAATATTTAATCGGTTAGTATTTTGGTCACGCATAGTTTAGTTTTGTTGTTTAGATCTGTTTATGACATTTTTTAGCTGTCATCAAGGTAATAATTATTGTATTAACTGCAAGCAATACTCGTTGTTCAACAATTCAGCAACTCTCTGCATGAGCTTTTCTCTTCATTAACAACATACACGCAATAATATATATCTAATACCAAGTTACGTGTTCACGTTCGGTAGTTTTGCATTCAATTACGGCGGTAATTTTAACGTAAATGCAGCGGAAACGCCCTCCGCCGCCCCGTAGTGAATTTCAATCCGGCCCTTACAAAGGGAGGTGGGCCCGGAACAAACCATTTGGCCAGGCCAGTACTCGGGAATTAGATTCGACGATATCGTGGAATGCGAATTATGGACCTGTATTCATACTCCGTTCTGGGGGGGTATTCGAGACTTCTTCGACTCCCCAATACTCTCTTGTATTTGTCGTTATTTTGTAATAACTAACTAACTAACTCGCCAAGTGGTATTAGAACGCCATACCACTCCGTATATTCCGACTATTCACATACTAAAGTACTTGACGTACTTGGGTCATGCGATGTCTTTCTAGGCCTTCCCGCGGCTTCTACATCCAGGCACACTTGCATTTAAACATCTTTTAGCTTACCATATCGTATATAAAGATTGCACTATGAGGTCTAATTTTTTACACCTATCATACATTATTCGCCTAAGAGATCGCATTTCAACCAGCATTTAGTCTACAAATATGTTCCATTTTTCCAACACCATTGGTCAACTACCCATACGTAATTTTGGTACGAGAACTCCGTTATGTACTGCCAATTTTTGCAACATAAGTTCATTATTTGCCACTATTGATTTCAAGGCACCATTGTTTCTTTTTTTTATTATTTTAAAATTGTTTATATTCTTTGTACATAAGTTTCTCATTATAAGGCTTGTTCTTTTGCACATTTTTTTTTCGCTTCACCCACTGTTTTAAGCGTTTTTCTTCTTGTGCGTCTTCTCAAGAAAGGTCCACGTGTTGTAGTTTCTGAAGAGTTCACAGTAGTACGTCCCGGACGTCCCTAAGTAACGTGTACACCGCAATGCTGAAACTATGGCAGTTGTATGCGACGCTTCGCAATGGGTTTAGAATCGATTTCATATATATTAGTATGAAAATGATTATATTAGACATGTTCCGCGTGTCGCCGACCGATCTGATGCCACGCAGATCACTAGATTTCGATCGGCGTGGGATCGGTGGTGGGGGAAGCCACGCGACATGCGGTGTGGCTCTATTATAAGTGCGGCTTTAGCATTGGGCGCATGCGACTTTTAGTCCAGCATTGATGACCAGATGCCGCTACAAATATTTATTTCTGAAACTCCAAACGAAATATTATGACGGTGACACAATTCCACAGCGATCAAGCGTAAGTTCCCTGGACACAACAAATTTCCCGGACAATGAGAATGATCAGTCAGCGAATGCAATTCCCGCATTTAACGGTGACGTCGCGATTCATAATAATATTGTATACAAAACATTCCGATTCATCGTGTCATCGTATTTTTGGTGAAAATTGAAAAAATCAAAACCCTGCTATACAATAGAAAGTTTGTGAATAAAAAACAAAATGTTAGTTTTAAACTGGTATCAAAACACTGATTTTTTCAGATCATTACTTTATGTATTTTTAATTTCAGCTATAGCCATAACACTTTATTAAGTAAGTATAGTTCCATAGTGTTCCTGAAAGTGGAAGTGGAGGAAAGCCGAGAAAGACATGGCATGATCAAACAAAAACAAGCGCTTGAAAGTGGTCATGTGAAATGTTGTAATAATCGGCGTGCCTGCTGAGAAGACGTATGAATGTGTAGGAAGCGAGAGATGAATGCCAGGACAGAGCGGTGGGGCGAGAACGCTAGAAATCCTCTTTGTCTACCCCTTCGAGGAAATGGTGTGAAGGTTAGTTAGTTATATTAACCTGCATCAGCTTTATATGAAAAAATTTATGCAAAATTTCCATGGCTAAGTAGTAATTGAAAATGCGTGTATTAAAGTTTTACTTTAGAAAGAAAATAGACTTGATGAAAAGTTATGTTATCTGATATCGCTCTTCATTACCATGACTGAAGTATTTTGTAACCAGCACCCACCGACCAGGAACCAGATGAAATGAATTCAAGAATTCGATTACAGAGAAAGTTCGCTGAATGAAAGTTTACTTGGTGATTCTTAGAATACCTTTCAAGGTAAACTAATGGCTCCTGAACTCGAGACGAGGAAAGTCGTAATGTAATTAATTGGATGCATAAATCTGTCAATTTTATGTCAGTTACTTTTAAATGACGAGTTTTGGAAGAATATGATGGAAAAAAAACATCTGAGAAGACGTTTTAAGCTTATTTTAATTTTTAGAAGACTTTTTTGACGCTCTAAATGCTAGCATTTTTTTTTGAACCTTAACTTTATTGTTACAAATAAGTAGTAGCCATTTTTTTATTTGTGAGGGTTCGTGTGGTAAAATATATATAAATATCACTTATATAAATATATAAATCTATTGCCACCTACCGTGAAATATAAAATTATTTGTTCTAGAATAATCAAAATAAGAACAAAAGATACAAATCTTCGTACAAACTTCAGAAACCTGAATTTTACATTTTTTTAGAATATTATAGAATCAAGGTATGGTGTCACTTGACGTTTACACGCGGCATTAAGTTTAGTACCTACATTTTTGAAAACGGTACTAACACAAGTTGGGTACTTTTTAAGTTACCGGGGTTTTCATCTAGGGGTGCGATATGAACAGATGAATGTACCTAATAAAAAAAAGGAAATTTATTTATATCATATTAAGCCCTACAAACTGTGAATTCGAAAAATGCAAATGCTTTTAAAATACAACCGCCTGCGCCTGTGTCTATTTCCGTCGAGTATGGATTACAAATACACTTCTTGCTTCGTGACATGTTTCCACAGTGTGAAAGCATGCTAAAAACATTTTTATCGATAGGTAGATACCAGGATCGGTAATGATTGATCATGTTCCGTGAACTTCCGCTGCGGAAGTGAGCGCCAGAATGATCAAGGGCGCCTCCGATCACTTTCCGTTTTTATTGAAAACGCCGGCGAATATCTCATTCCCGACTCGCAATACGGAACCAACTGTATCCTCTGTCATACGGAACCGGCCGTATTCTCATATCCTGGCGGAAACATAAGCAATGGTGCGGAGGTAAGGAAAAATGCCATGAAAAGAAATTGACATTTTCGGTTATTTGTAAATTATTTTTGGTTTATTCAAAAACGGGTATCTAAATAATTGTTTGCTTATTTTAAAAAAAAAGAAATCATCGAGTCTTATGATATAATTAAATATATCCACTTTGGGTCTGTTTTAAAATAGTCGGAAATGACTGTTCTATAAAGCAGGAAACAATTCTAAAGGGCTGATTCCAATCTGGAATTAGATGAATGTGTAACAAAAAAATCATGTTTTATGTATGGATTACGTAGCCATCGCCATTCTTTTGAGAGTTCCCATTTCAATATTATGAGGAATCGTATAAAAAAAACGGAAACTCAAAATAAACTTGATATCATGATCGTCATTTTTGTAACATTAATAAATTAGTATCACAACGGGTAAAAAAGTTCAATTTACAGTAAATATGATTTTTCGATTACTCTCTACATATCGGTTTATCTTGATATGTTAATAAAATTGATATCCTAATCTGCAAGGACCCAGTCCACTAAAAGAACTCGCTTAACCCCAGACCTGTTAACCCCAACTAAGATATTTAAATTAACTCGCCGAAACTTTTCCCTGAAAGGGTGGAATCTCAAATTTGCGAAGGAAATATTCGAATTACGGACAAAATGCAAAAGAAGATAGCGCTTTCGGCGGGGGGGTATGGAAATATAATGTTCCCTGAGAATGATATTAAGAGATTTTATAATAATATTATATCAGGACAGAATTTATTAACTTTCAACTCTTTGATACTAGATATTATTCAAATGAACGTCGCTTAAAATAAAATCTTATCCCAACGATATGGCATTAAAACAATGTTTTATTCATTTATGTCGGGAAAGTCGTAAAATAATATCAGCAAGTTAAAATTCATTTTTCATAAGGAAATTTAACATTTCGTGTAATATATTTTATTTTCTTTGGTACCTAGAAGTAATTTATAAAAATACCTTTGATTTTAAGAAAGAAATAATGTTATGTTATGTCGAATACAATACATTTATTAAAAATGTCGAAATTTACTAAGCTTTCATATTTTACTGTTATGTTTCATATTTGGAGTAAATAAATAAATAAGAAATAAAATAAAAATAGGTATGTATACTATGCATTTTTTTCAATAACTTGCTGGTATGAAGAGATTTTTTTTTCTTTTTGGACAGTTTGATTTTTAATTTAAAAGTTTTTTGGTTTTTAAGCCCTTAAGTCCATGAGCCTTAGTTTTCAGTCTGTTAATAATAATCAGGAGACCAATAAAGTAATTCAATAACAATTTAAACAAAGGAAACTTCTTTAAATTGATGCTTTCAAACATTTAAAATCGGTACACTCGGGGGTTACAATAATATAATACCACTAATACTACTACTTTAGTATTATTTTTGCTTGACTTTCCTTATTCTACAAAATACGTGAAATGGTTTAAAGATTATTTCTTCCAAAATTTAGGCAAGGAAGTGTGTATAATATCGTGCATGAATATATTTATAAATAAAAAAAACAGGGAAATCCCAGTAGCCTGAATTTAAAATCAATGTAAATTGTCGAGCCTTATGTTTTTGTATTCCTGTCGAGATTTTCATATGGAACATTCTGGAGAAAATTTTAATAAAAATGTAAATTTTCCCGCTCAAATGGACCGCGCTCGCTTGTGTGCCGTAATGTTTAATTCTTGTATCTTGCGAATTGCCAACTGGACGGGGACAAACCTTTCCCTGAAATGGGAAAGGCTTCCATATGCCCAACATGGTAAAGCCGCTTTTGGCTAAGCCGATGAATAATTAATCTTACTCCAAAGCAGGGTTTCCAACTGCTCCACAAATAATAAATAATAATAAATTCGGGGCATGCTGACAAAGAAACCATAGACTTGTAGGTAGGTATATCAAAAGTTTCTTTAAGAATAAAAGGAAATGCAACCTGCACTGAAGCATTTTTGGTTCGCCATATTGAATTTTCAGTCTGTTCACGGTTTTCCAGTTCCAATTCATATAAAAATTCGATTTTTTAGATCGAGGTGGTGGAGGATTGCCAATTTCATACAGAAAAGGAGCCTTAGAAAAGTGTTTTTTTTTTTTTTTTTTGCGAAATTTATTACCTATATAATTATTTTATTCGCCAGATGGAGCAAACAGGATGCCTCTATAATAGACAATAAAGGTTAAGTTAAAAATATTAAGTTTCAAGAGTTTTAGGGGTCATGCATTAAATATGGCCAGTAAAAATATGTTTGCAATAAAAGCTGATATTAGTAAATGTTACCTTCGGTGCCCTAAAATCCGTTAAAAAACCGTTTATAATTACCAAAACTTTACAATAGAGTTCAATTACCTAAACGCAATTAAGGTTGCTACTACTCGAAAAGATATGTCTTAAAAAAACACATTAATTTTTTTTTTATTTTTAGCAAACAATTTTACATCGCGACGCCAACGCGCAACGTTTCATTTTGCTAGGCAGAGAGGATAGTCCGTTACAACACACAAATCATGCTTCTCATTGTAATTTAGATTAATTGCAATAGGGTTATTCCCGATAGCATGAATATTCTTAAAAACGTTATAAATATTTAAAGTATATTTTTACAATTCCAACGATATAAAACACAATACTCAAAAATTTAGTTTTTATTGAATAAATTTATGTTTTATAACACACGAAAATACGAATGATTTTTAACGCCCGTTATTGGCTAATGACGCCATACCCCGTCCACCGAGAAAGGCGTGTGAAATTCATTCCGTAGTAAGCGCCTATATTGCTGTGACGTCACACCGCATACGCGCCAAATGGAGGATTTTGCGAGCGATTTGAAAAAGCGCTATTTCAAACCGCGCTAGAAAATTCATATGACATCGTAAAAAAAATGAAAATTGGTGACTTTAATTTGGTATCAACATAGGAATTAGGATAATTTGCTAATTGGAATGTTGTAAGTAATTCAAGAGACCCTAGTGATTAAATATTAATCTGTATACACATTGCGAGTTTGTGACATAGCAATATAATATGTTTTCCATTCAAATAACTTTATTATTCAAAACTAGAAATGTTATTAAGCTTTGTTTGTCTATGAATATTAAGAATTGTGTTTTGTTTTGAGAAGGAATAATTTGGCATCAATGTTTATGTACATTTGTGATAGATATTGATTTTTATATATTAACTAGCTGAACCCGAGTCACCAACATACGGAACCTAAATTTTTATGTATGTACCTATACATGATGTAACAAAGCTCGATGTACAAGTGGGAAAACTGTGAATCTACGTCGTATTTGGTGTCGATTTTGTAGTTTTTTATTTTTTATTTGACCCATAGTTTTCGAGAAAATTGAGAACGAAGTTGATTTTTTTTTTCGATCAATATATGAAATTTTTTATCAAATATCATGTACTTAGTCAAATTAATACTATCCATAAAGAACAAAATAAAAAAAGCATATTTATATGCATTTGTGCAATTTTACTTAATCTGCGTTACTAATAAAGATTTTATGAGTAAAAAAAAAAATCTAGCTCAGATTAAAAAGTCATAATGTGCATCGTGCAAAATTTTTGAAAAAGGAACAAACTTTTTTAAATTCCAGTAATTTGTTTCGTGTGCTTTGTTCATTTGTTTTAACTTCTTATTTTAAAAAAAAAAAAATCTATTTATGTATTTTTGGTTGTTTTGCGCACATCTCGAACCTTACCTACATAAAATATACTAATTTAACAGTATTAAATGGTCTAAAGCATTTTATTGTGCTTAAGAACATATTTGCTCCAATAAATAAATAATATTAGGTACCTATATAATGAATTTACAAAACTTTAAAATTAAATTAAAATTATGTTTGAGCAGTGCAATGGGCAGAATGATTAGGTTAATACATATTTTCTTCAATGGATTCACAATAATCAATCTTTGAATGAATTTAATCCTCGGCTCTTCTCGGTGGATAGTGCCCGCGCTCATGGTCTGGGTTGGTGGGGTTGAACTCCCAGATCAGGTACTCCGGATCGTTAAGGTACAGAGGAGGTATTGGGAAGTCAAACTTCACAACTTCTGCTGGAGTCAGGTGCCTGTTCCTTTCTAGAACCTCTTGTATCATTTGTAATCCTTCTTCAGAAATTCCTAATAACACATGAAATTAATAATTTCAATTACATTACAATTTTTATTCATGGATAATTTTGGATACGTTTCATTGGATACATTTTTCAACGTTAGAGCTGTTATATTACTTAGTAAAAATTAATTAAAATATTAGTTCTCAATTCTGGGTGTTTGCAATCTTATTTCTCCTCTCTTATTGGGCCTTCTGGTAAGTTGAGGTGGGTAAATAAAATAAAAAAATCAAAATGATGATCCTTTTTATAAAAATACAATATATATCTATATGTAGGCACGGATGCATGCAATTACAGAAGAATTGACATCCACAAACATTGGGAACTTTCACTACTTTTTTAACTATTCGTAGTCATTTCGGGCGTTTTTTTAAGTACCGTTTTTGATATAAGTAGTTTATTTAAGTAGTATTTTAAGTACTTTATTCATCTTAATACCCAAATTTATTAATTGTATTGTAACTTAATAAATGTACTTTTGATGCAATATAAATTAATGTAATTGTAATGTAACTTAATAAATATATTTTGATGCAATGTAAATGCCATCAGGCGTATATGTGCTAATAAATAAATAAATAAATAACGCATGTTCCAATCTAATCAATAAACAATAAGTTAATCTAGTTTTGTTTTTTTATTATTAAAGTGCAACCTCTTTGCTTATGTCCTATCGCCATCTACCGCCTAATTGAATGATTAATGCACCTATTAATTACCTAAATTTTCTACCCATATAAACAAGTTCAAATATACTTTTTATTTATTACAATTAGTTATTATTTTGTGTGCTTACCAGTTTCCCTTGTATCTATTTCTTTAAGACGTCTATTTTGAGGAAGGCATTCCATCAATTTCTTCTCTGCTTCTCCGCTGAAATCATTTGCCGTTATATCTAATTTCGCAATACTGGTATTCAAAGCCAACATTCCAGCAAACTGTAATTAAAATAATATTTATTTTAAAAAAAACAAATCTTTGTAATTGTTTTATCCGGAATAAAAATAAAGCCCGACGTAGTATTTTAAAATAATTGTACCTTAATTAGATTTTTTATAAGAATCACAATATATTTTGCATGAATTCTTGGGATACAGATAATTGTGGCGCCCAGCCGGACTTAATATATTGATGTATTATATTGTTATACTTATGAATATTTGTATGTGCAAAATCTGGTATAAAAAAAAAGAATTTATGGCATTTGGATTTATTATTATTTTGACGCAAAAAAAGTATTGTGTTACGTTGTTTTATAATAAGCTCATATTTGATTGAATTTCAAAAAAAAAATAACGAAAACATTTTTTAGCTTGACTTTCCTGTAAAGATATTTCACAATAAACTATTTAGATTTTTTGATCATCCTTGTTTTAACCGAAATTTTCCAGCAAAAATAAATTCCGTTCCGCTTCTAACTAAATTTAAAATGTTTTTCTACAAGAAAATATAACTCTAAGCATCTCACTAATTGGGTTTTTATTTTACCTGCATGCATTTTTCTTTTTTTAAATATATCTAACAGACTCCACATCCTTTCTATCGATAATAAATTTGTGTAATAATTTCTTGGAAGGGTAAAAAAAAAACTACGGAAAAATTACAAAATGGAGATAACAAGATGTGTCATCCATCAATATTATACCTCTTTTTTGTGTACTATGC
Organism: Micrasema minimum; assembly: GCA_022494985.1. Classification (NCBI taxonomy): domain Eukaryota; kingdom Metazoa; phylum Arthropoda; class Insecta; order Trichoptera; family Brachycentridae; genus Micrasema; species Micrasema minimum. Next base: position 6,169 of record JAGVSP010003541.1, on the reverse strand, counting down.
AAGAGATAAAAAATAAAAAACATGAATTTAAACTAAAAATGTTTCGAATCAAAATTTCTACCAAACTCGGTATTTCTAAATTACGGGAATTTTCATTCCACATTTTTGTGTTGATGCTGTAAAGCTTTGTTTAAATGGGTAATGTTTCAGCAGAGTGAGCAATCTTCGACTGGCATTATTAATTCATAGTAAAAAAACATAAAATAATTCTCGAGATCTAATCTTTTCTTTGTAGGTAGTTACACTTCGAAAAATTGAATAAACAAAGCTCAAAATACATTACTTCATTCAGAATGTGGTGCAGAGTTGCTACACTGTTCTAAAAATTATGTATTATTTGCAACAGAAGCTGAAACGTTAGAAACATTCTATTCAACAACACTAATTTACCCAAAAACCACACCAAATATTGTAAAAAACAGCAGTTAAAATCTGCGTACATATGGTGTCATTGTTTTTCACCATAAATTGCAGAGCGAAGATTGCTTAATGCACCTGCGTATTATCAATGTAAACAAGGCCTAAAGTAGATAGAAAATTTAATTAAAATACCATAACGGCATAGTTCTCTTTGATTCCGCAGCAGGACACGTTTACTTCAGTAGGTTTAATCTTGCATCTTATCAAGGCAGAAGATAAAATATTTGACGAAAAATTCTTCCCCACATCTAAAAAAATCCATCCCCACATCTGAAACAAAAATTTACATTGGTATGTCAAGTCATTTGATATTATCCAAAAAATACGGAGTTATTGCATAATAATCAAGTCATTTTATTGAAGGTAAGGAAATATACAAACATTCAATTGGCGGACTTATAGCTTCTAGCGGAGTACAAAAAAATTTCTAAAATCGTTTGTATAAGAAAAATAATCATATTATATAAAGATTACAGAATATATAAATTATCATATATAAAGATTACAGGATCTTAGTATTGTCAGGTCTTTTGGGCTCGTTTACATGAGCCAATATGAAGACGATTAGTAATCTGCAATATTTATAGTGTACACATTATGTATAAGAAAACATTTCTTTTCTACTAGGTAAATCATTTGTAAATTATTGGTTACACTTGAGGAAAATCATGGCTTCGTGGTCAGTTCAGAGATCTAAGCTGTTCTGTGGCTCCATGTGTTAGCTCTATAAATAGACGACCGAAGATTAACTAATTGTGCGTATAGATTGCCGCGCATGAAAACATGTTATGTTAATGAGATAAATTGGTAGTTACATACTGTAAATATTTTTTAAAAAATATGTATTTAGTGGAAAAAGCCTTTTCCCTTCGTTTTAACGTTGATTGCAATTTTTTAAATGTCTTAAAATGTAAAAATCTAACACGAAAATTTATAATAGGATGTTCCTGTTTAAAAAATGAAAAATTCATTTACCAAGAAGTCTCAAGGGACCTTTCGGTACTTTTGCCAACGCATTACCCAATCCTCGCCATCCTCTTGGTCCAAACACATTATTTCTTATCCTTACCACCTCTAAGTTCTTATGTTCCACCAGCAGGCCTCCAAGAGCTATGAGTCCATCATCAGCTAAGTAAGAATGCGAGAAATCAATCTCTTCAATACTGTCCTTCGTAGCTATAAACATGAAGAAGATTTTGGATTTGACATCACCCAAGTGGCATTTATTGACGCTTATGACCTCAAAGAGGGTAAAGACTTTAGTCCTGCGCAGATGAGTTCGCAGTCGGCTATTGAAAACTGAAAGAGCCTTGGGTCGTACTTTTCTTTTAGAGGCTTTTCGCAGAATACAATTCTAATGCTGGTGAGCATAGTCAGCTGGGCAAGGGTTCTCTCTAAGGGAATATGGTCAAGGGGAATATCTTTGTCTGGTCTTATACATTCATCTCTAACGATTCCATCTTTGCAGTTTGGATATGATGGTAGTTGGGTGGCTTTTAGTTGTTTGATGTTCAGAACTTTTACGTAGTCTTTTATCTGTAATCAAAAAGCATTATTAAAGAATGGCGTTTATTAATTTGATCAACATTGCAGTGTGCTTGAAATAAATATTGTTTAAAAAGCGGCTCAAGATATAAGAATCAGATATATTAAAAGATTTCATTTCATAAGTAATCTTTGTACGAAAACAACTAGGAATTGCGAAATCACTCGCAAACGAGTGGAGGCTGTTATATTTTTTTTTTTTTAAATTAGATTTTGTTTGAATTGTTTGTACATACCAGCATTCGCCAAGTCTTCAGAAAAATCTACATCAAATTTTTCTGGCGTCGTTGTTTCTAGATGTTCTTCTAAATAAGATGTCAGGTATGTTTGTTTCCAAAATCCGTCATACGGCCTCGGGGTATATACAACTGCAGGCCACCTTCCTCTGCAGCACCTTTCCCAATAAATTTCGTACTAAAATATAAAGGACTTTTTAATATAATAGGTAGTTGAAAATGTTGGTACGATAAATCTAATACGTAGTGTGATCACTCTAAATATTATCTTGTGCGATCTTTCAGGCGAATGTGTGGTAAAACTATGTATGATAGGTGCACTAATGTTGAAATTAGAGCAAAATGCAAGGCTGAGATAAGCATTATCGACAAAATTAAGAAAGGTCTTTTACGTTGGTTCGGTCATGTAGAGCAAATAATGATGAAAGAACGGCTAAAAAAATATATGATGCGACTGTGCCTGGATGTAGAAGTCGAAGAAGGCCGAGAAAGACATGGCATGATCAAGTAAAACAAGTGCTTGAAAGTGGGCATGTAAGAAGTCGGAATAATCGACGTGCGTACATGAGAAGATGTATGAATATGGAGGAAGCAAGAGAAGTATGCCAGGACAGAGTGGTGTGGCGTTCTATCCTCTCTGCCTACCCCTTCAAGGAAATAGCGTGATGGTTAGATAGTTAGTTAGTGTGATCACAATAATAATGTGTTTTTTTTCTAGATCAGCGCCTCGATTCTGGTAATTTTTCGGAACTACTGCGCATACGATTTTGTACTGAATTCGTATGCGCAGAAGTGTCTAAAACCTTAAGAGAATCGCAGCGCAGGGATGTTTTAATACACTATATATCATGTACTTTATCTTAAAACAGGATGTTTTAACAGTTTAAATGAAAATAGGTTAATTATTAAAATATGTTATTAGTTCTTTCACTATGTTTTATTTGTCTATTTTTATTATAACGCATTTAGGAAAGTACTCGACTTTGAGATTTGTTAAAATTTTTATTTTAGTTCGCATAAACACCACCATTATACTTCCAAAATCTGTCGCATTTCTATCTAGTTTTATCCTACGTTTATCATGGTTCGATTAGTTCTGTCCAAACAATGGCCAGAGGTTCCGCTGTAATTAATAAAAGATTAACCTACTGAAATAAGCAGGATTGTCTTATGTAGGTCAACATCGATCGGCAGAATTTCCTTCAGTGTTGACATCTTGGCGAGAAGAAACTGTACTTCATTAAACATTACCAGAGCAGTTTTTGTCATGTTTTTATCAATTTTAACGCATAAAAATATATACGTCTGTCTTGTGTGGATCAACATCAATCAGCACAAGTGTTGATGTCTTTCTGAAGAGCAGTTGAACTACATCAAACATTAACCTAGTATTTTTTATTATTTACATAAAATATTGACCTATAACACTAAGCAGAACTATCTAATGAAAGTCAACATCAATCAGCAGAATTTCCACAGGTGACATCTTGTAGAAGCGTAGTTGAACTACATCGTAAATTAATATCATTGACTACATCTAACATTACCAACACAATTTTAGTATAAACCTACAAATATAAGCGGGACTGTCTTATGTAGGTCAACATCAATCGGCAGAATTTCCCCCAGAGTGTTGACATCTTGCTGAAGAGTATCGGTCAGTGGTTGAACGACATCAAACATCAGAGACAGTTGTTTGAGACAAAGGTCTCTCAGTTTTGGTATCATCTCTGCATCCCATTCGAAGTTTCCAGTAGGGAACGGGATGATGTCACCTTCATCCATGACTTCTAACTCCTCAGGAGTTGGCTTGTAGGCATCGATGATGAAGGCGGGTACAACGTGAGGGATCTTCATATTGATAATTTGTGATAATGGAATAGAAAATTTAAAAAAAAAATTGTAGGACTAATGACAGGAATATTAGGAAAAATGACAGGGTTTTTTCAATTGTTCGTATTTGAAATAAGTAGGTACTTAGACAAATACTTTATTACTAAGTTTATGGCTAATAAATTACAAATAACAAGTCATCAGGTATAACTATACGACTACCTGCTGAAAACACTAATAAATCATTTTCATTTTCATTTCTAGTTGGTCTAATCTCTACATTCTGGACTTCCACTTGAGTCAATCGTCAATTGAAGATGATGTTCGGCAATCATGAAATCTCGAGACATGGTCTTGCCAAAGGCCCCCTCGATCATGCGTTGTATTTCGTTTTGTGGAGTTTTGTTAAGTCGTCGACATATGCCAACAAGCCAACAACATTAGAGATGCTTAGGAACAATATCGAACGGGACATTGTCATCATTTTCGTCGATATGTGTGGAAGAGTGTTGGAAAAACGGCTCCAAAGAAACGAACTGGCAATCGTGCGGTAGCGGTGGTCATATGAACGTAATTTGATTACATGCTTAAATGTAACATGTGTATTACACTTGGAACAAATTCCAGCCAGATATATAAATTATTCTGTTTTATTAAAATTTAAAATTGTAATTTCCTTACCAACCCTGTAGAAAACCCATCACATATTTTTCAAAAAGACATTTAGTTAGGTAAACAATAATCTTTCTTTACTTGCCTGCGATTCATTGATATTTATTTTTACATTATAGTTATTTGTAAAAAGAAAATCTTTATAATTTAAGAGATAGCGGAGAAAATTGAGCGTAATGTACAATTTACCTAATAAGATCATACATATATTAGTCTTATTAGAAATCTTTATTTTATATTATTAGATGGTACGCATAAATTAAGCTTTATTTAACAAAACAAGAAAATCACTTTAAACGACATAAGTGCCCACATAAATATCCTTTATTGCGTAAAGAAGCGCCATCTGTGTAATTTATTGCAATGGTTTTGTTAAGAGATTTTGGTCTTTGTAATAATAATATTAATTCACTGACCAATATTTAAAAAGTTATTAGTTTTGTAAGCACGGTTGTGCTTTAGTTATTTTAATGGTAATTAATAACACGAAGTCAATAAACACATTAATCAGGATTATATTGACTTGTTTACTCGTATTCAATCAAAATGCATTAAAAACTGACCCACATATTTTTACACCGAGTGAACTGGATAAATATAACACAAATTAGAAAAGTGGTTTTAATTGAATTTTAAAGCGGGGTACAAAAGTATAGGAATAATTATTTAGGTAATAAATATAAAGTTACCTAGTATTTGAGGAATTATATGCTGTTTGCAATTTAATATAGAATCTTATGAACTAACAGTTAATTAATAAATATGACACGTTTACCTTAAACTTTGCGCAAAATGAATCACAGGAAACGAGCGTACGGCTCTCTTCAAGTAGACTTGAAGACTTAGAAGTGGGGGGGGCTGAATTTTTTAGAATAAAATTTAAGTATAATTCAAAAAAAGTGGCATCCGCCATCTTGGAATAAAAAATAAACGCTAGATTCGAAATCAGGGCCCCTGAAAACTCTTTAGACGATATGCGACATCATTTTTTGAAAAAAAAAAGGCGTCCGCCATCTTGGAAATAAAAAAAAAAACGCTAGTCGAGATCAGGGCCCCTGAAAACCCTTTAAAACGATAATCGACATCATTTTTTGAAAAAAAGGTACGTCCGCCATCTTGGAATAAAAAATAAACGCTAGATTCGAAATCAGGGCCCCTGAAAACCCTTTAGACGATATGCGACATCATTTTTTGAAAAAAAGTGGCGTCCGCCATCTTGGAATAAAAAATAAACGCTAGATTCGAAATCAGGGCCCCAGACAGAAAACCCTTTAGACGATATGCGACATCATTTTTTGAAAAAAAGTGGCGTCCGCCATCTTGGAATAAAAAATAAACGCTAGATTCGAAATCAGGGCCCCAGAAAACCCTTTAGACGATATGCGACATCATTTTTTGAAAAAAAAGTGGCGTCCGCCATCTTGGAATAAAATATAAACGCTAGATTCGAAATCAGGGCCCCA
>JAGVSP010003540.1:0-20865 GCA_022494985.1 Micrasema minimum | reverse complement strand
CTATGGCGAATATGAATATAATGTAATAAATAAATATGAACTGAAATCCTAGATCGAAATTCAAAATATCGAATAACGAATATTTGACAGGTGAGTAATGTTGCCAAATTGTAAAATCGGTAGAAGTTCCTAAAGTTATTCATAACATGTTGAATTTATCTGCGCTTATAATTGCATGCTTTAAAATTAAAATGACTCCAAAATCGGCAAATCGGTTGTACATTTTCAGTAGATTCGATAAATCTCCACAAAATCAATAGGTATGTGAAAAATCGATAAGATAGGCGACGATAGAGATTATTAGTATGGAAACATTTATGGCAGTCCGACTGTGTATTCTATGGTCCAACTGTCGCGTTCTGCGCATGCCTACAGACAGTAAACTGTGCCGTGTAAAGGTAAAATTCACACCGCGCAATTTTTATTGGTCAGAAAACGGTACAAGAAACTGCACATATTAATGGGCTTTACTTTCTGAGTCTTTAAATAGTTTTAAAATAACCTTACGTTAGTTAATTGCATGAAATGTGTTATTAGATACATTAGTGCCCAATGCACTGTTGGGTGCAGATAAGGGAAGTGCGTTGTAGTGGTAGTAATAATTAATATATCATACGGGATAATTGGATACAGATTTTAGTTGGTGACGCAGATGGACGCTGAAGTTCATATAAGCGTCGGCGTCGAACGCGTCGGTTGGCATTGCGTCGGTCGGTGAGTCGGGCTACTACATTCAAAATATTATTATTTTTAAATTTTGCACACAATTTCATATGTTCGATCAATGTATTATATTAATTTGTACCTACATAATATTATAAATATTCAAACAATACGTTTCCTTTTGTAACGTAGGCGTAGGTACTTTGACTTCAAGCTAAAAGTAATGAATAAATTGTTTATTATGAAATTTTGATTTCAACTAAAAAACACATTTATTTCAAACAACTATAATAACTATTTTTGATCACCTAGATTATTTTTTAATTTACCTTACTATGATTACTATTTATATTCATACTACTTATTTTTTACCTAACTATACTACTTATATTTACGACTTACTATTATACCTTATACTACTTATATTTACCTTACTGTGATTACTACTTATATTATGTATATTTTAGCGTAATTTCCCTCGCCAAGAGCTTGTATTTTTTATTGGTGAGGTGTGATAATATTGTATAATTAATGTCATAAGCTTTTGTAAAATTAATTTGTTAAAATGTGAATAAATATATGTTTTTTTAAATTAAAAAAGTTTATAAAGACGGTATCTTTCGGCTTTTGACCTACGTAAACTAACAATTATTTATTTAACATGTTAGTTTGGGGATGGGTTACTATTAAACAACTTATTAAATAAAAATGTAGAACCATATTATGTTTTTTCACACAAGTCCAAACCCTCCGCAGGATACAGGTTATCTGGAGTTAATATTTAGAGTAAAAAACGCATTATTTAAATTCCCTTCATCCAAATTATGAAACAGATTATGATCGGCATTAGATATGGGGCGGGGCGCGGGGCGCGGGGCGCGGGGCGCGGGGCCAGGGCTCGGGGGGCCTCACTAAACATGCAAAAACGGTCCTAAAGGGAGCGTTTAGGGGCTCGGGGCAGTGTTAGGGGAGCCCGAGGGAGGTGTTGGTGGAGAGCCCTATATGAAATTGAGAGATTCAAATGTTTTTAAAAAAAACTTGTTTTTCCTAATTTCCTGAGAAACGGTATAGGAGTATTGAAAATGATTCCTAAAAAATTTCCAAAAATTTGCTAAAAAAAAACATTTTTAACTAGTTATTTGATTAAAAAGATGTCTATCTTTTCATTTTTCATCAAATATTTCAGCGGAACAATTATTCTATGAGCCAAGCTAAGATGCACTGAATTTGTTTTTTATTTAAACATTTTAATTGATACTTTTTAACACGCCCGAAACAAAAATATATACATCATAATTCAACATGTAGTATGATCAGTCATACGCTTCAGTACCAGTCCAGTCAGTCAAACATTAATATTTATTACCTACTAGGTACTTATTTATATATTTTTTCTTAGAACTTAAGAATCATCCCTCAAAGAGCATCCCTTGTCCGAATCAGTAATATCGCTAGAGAGGGTTTCTCTGCCTTAATAAACGGGAGTTAGTATTACCAATCACCTTATTATTTAATAATCTTGGGGGTTGAGTATTTAACACCTTCAGCTGCGCCGTAGTTCCGCCCTGAGGCCATTTCCATAATTTAATGCACTCACGTGTTAAAACTAATACTTTTTTACACAAACCTAAATTACCTACTTTCTCGTGGGTTAGATTATTTTTAAGTTATTTTATTTAAGTACAAATATTATTCTTAACGTGTATTTTTGATGGATGTAGTGAAAAATGTGTTATTTTTCAATCGTGTTATTTGTAATAGAAGATTGTGGTTTTCACTATTTTCTATATATATATACTTCCATAATTTTCACTAGCTTTAAATGTTTTTTGAAATACATTGTCTGTAAAACAATGCAATTAAAAACATACAGAAACGTTTAAAGGTTCATAAACAGATAGTTTAAAAGATGATTATAATCAGAATAATAATACTATCGATTCTACACAGAAAATAGCTTAAACGTAGGATTTCGTTTCATCGTTAAAATACTTCATTAATATAACGAGAATTGTTTTTTTAAGTAGTAAGGCATGCGAAGCATTAAACGCATGTATGGATGACACGCCACTGCTTTATAGGTATATGTAGGTATATGGATTGAACTCATTTCTATTCTACATATTTTTTTGGTAGGTGTACAAGTGAAATCCCACCATGTACCTACCAAGGTAGCACCTTACTTTGTGACTATGTCTTGTAGGGAACATAAATAAGAAAAAGTATAAATGATTAGTGCCCTCTAATCACGTCCCGTAACCGAACGTAGAACGTAGAAGTTAGAATATTAGGTAAGAATATTATGCAAACGACTTACGCCATTAGGAAAATGTTCTGTAATGAGAGAAATGGCTTTATTCGCTTCACGAGCCTTTTATTAAAATAATTTCAGTGTTTTTCTAAGACATTACACAGTACTTATTCAACCGACTTCAAATTTACTGAATGTACAACTATCGATAACTTTTTATTGATTTTTCTTGTCATGTATCGGTTTTTAAACGTAAGCCATGCAGGCAACTTAAAGCTAAGACAAAAAAGTATAGAAATGACTTATTGAACTTGTTTTTATTATTATTTGATAGTATTTAATATTATCTAAAAGCACATGTAATGCAATAGGAACTTTTTAAGTAGGTATCGTAATATTCTAATTAATTTCCAAACAAACATGGAAATTTATTGCATCTACTGTATCAATTGTAGTAATTAGGAAAATGGCCTTTTTCAGATGCTATTTTTTTTTAAAGTAGTTTCATTTGACATTACGCATTATTAAACCGTCTTGTAAAATTTGGTGAATGTACAAAATTATAGACAGAAGATAGATACCTACTTACAGCAGAACTTAAATGAATATTTTTGTGGCATTTGGGTAAAGATGTATATTATGTCACTATTATTAATCGTGCAGGAGGGAGAGCTATTCAAAGTTCCTTACTTTGCTAAATATCCATACATTTGGCGATTTTCATCAATTTATAAAAAGACATTTCGGTTTGAAATAATTTATTTCTAGTATCCATATTTTTACCGAAGCTTTTTGAGATATTAGAGAGTAAAATTGCATTTTTTAGTAATTTTTTGAATTTTGATGTCCTCTTTACCCGAATGCCACAGATTTTATTATAATTGGACAAGTCTAGTATTTTTAAAGAATCTTCTTCTTCTTTTCCTTTTGTTTTTTTTTTCAAACAATATTTTGAACATCAATAAAAATGTGTTGATTTTTTAAATGTAATTCCACACGGAAAAAATTATGTTATACCTACATTATGTATTTGCACATACTATTCGTAATGGGAAAAAATTATGGTAGTTATAGGACCCCTATAATTTTCTTAGTATTTTGCTCCGATCGATCCTACATCACAGACAAACTAGGGTCCCGGCGATCCTACATCACAGACAAACTAGGGTCACCAAACCAAAGGTCAATTTGACAAAATATTGCTCAATCTATTGAAATAATATTGCTCTTCATGAAAGGTGTCATCTTCTTCTTCTTCTTTCACCACGTTCGCTCCTATGTGGAGCATATGGACATCAAGTGCCATAATAATAAATATTATTTGCATAGGTAGCAGTGACGTCACATTCCCTTTTAGTTTTGACTTGCAACAAATGATAGGTAGGTACCTACTCAAGATTTTTACAAATTTCAAATTTCATCACGAATTTCAAGTATTCATAGATAGGTACTTAAAAATATTTTTTTTGTCTCCCTATTTAATCAAATTGGATGTGAATATAATATTATATTTATCATGTACACTTTGAAAAATTAAATTTAAAATGTTTCATACACAATAATGACTAAACACATTACTTATAAACGAATTATAGCATAGGTACCTACCACTTTCACAACTAGTGGTGCATAGAGCACTGCATTGGTATCTACACTAAGTGCACTGTATCTATTTAGTATCATTTTATTACATACGTAAAAGTAAGAAGATCAGTTTTATAATACGTTAAGCCAGTCTCAGATATTACATACACAAAGTAATTTTATGTGAAAAACCATATTTAGAAGTAATAAATAATATAGGTTTTTAGCTATTTTAAAATCAACACTGCTTAAATATTCAAACAAAATATGTTTTGTGCTATCAAAAACGCACGTAAAATAATTTTGCTGTGTCAATTTCTCTGGTCCCTGGTCACCCCAGTCGGTGGGCGTGGTCGCCATAAGAAAATACAAGTGGGATACCTTTCAGCGGCGGTGTACGGGTGGTGGGGCGGGGGGGGGGCAGTGGTGGGGATGGGCAGGGGGGGAGCGGAGAGGGGCATTCTATAGCCGCGGCTATTAAAAAATGATTAACGCAAAATTCTGCAAAGCGGTACCTTGTAACAAACAGCATAAAACACCGCCACAATCATACCAGAGTCAAGTGACGGGTGGACCACAACTAATCGGAACATCGAGTTAATTAATTTTTAATCGCTATTTTTTAACGCTTCTGCGGCTACCATACACAAAGTCGTTAGGAATTTGTGATTCTATCGGATTTATCGAGTATTTAATTTAATGCAAAGTGAGCATTAAGCTATCTTTATATGGCGCAGTTTACTACACAGTTTTCTGTGCAGTCTGAAAACGGTCCCGTATAAAGGTAAAACTGCATGAAAAACTGTGTGCTAGTGTCAGATTTAAGCTGACATGACAGTCAATGTTTTTTATGTAAACGTTTAAATAGACATTGGTTTATTGTATGCTTTTAAATACGTAAAAAAACAATAACATATATACATAATTAGCTAAATATACAATTTCCTGAGAGCAAACATACGATATACTTACAATCGCGTTTCAAAATACACATATTTTAGCGTGTCTTTTGACAGAAGTTTGACAGACTGCACAGTTTTCTGAACAAGAAACTGTGTAGTTTTCTGAACAAGAAACTGTCTCATATAAAGTGGGCATTAGATATGTAAGAACAGCCGAACAGTCCCCTCCCCTCTTTTCCCTAATCCCCCCTCCATTGAGACCTGACCGCGGATGCACGGGTGGATGTCTGGGATGAGGGGCCTGGCGAGGCGGGGTACCGGTCTCCACACGGGTGGTTGTAATTACTAATAAATAATGATCGGGGTAGAAACTCCCTACCACTGTTAATTTGGACCGACTCTGGTTGGTTTGGGTGATGGAAACAATGACAATTATAATACATAAGCCGAGACGGTGGTAGGGGTACAATGAAAGCATTTGTTCGCGTACTTAATCGTAAATTCATCCGTATTTTTATCACACTAACAATCTTAAAATCGCGGTTTAGCTTGTTGAAAAAATCGGTAGAGTTGGCTGGACTGAAAAAAGACTCAATAGTCTTTAAAGCAATCTAGGGAAAGGGTGGGGCTTTCATGTAGATATCTAAGAAGAGGGACTGTTATTTTTATTGTTTTATTGTTGTTTACTTTGTTTTAATTGAAATTCTAGGTTGATTTAACATTATTGTTTAACATTAATGATTAAACAGCAATACTGTTATTTAGTGGATCTTAAAAATGATGTTTTACGTTCAAACTAAAGTAAATTTAAAAAAAAAGTTAAATTAATAATACATATTATCTAAAAACATTACCCTTAAACAGATAACAAATAAATAATTAAATTGTTTAGAGTACAATTTTATTTTACTCTTTCTAATATAAGGTAATTCCAACAACATACTAAATCCTGCAACTGAAAACTGAATCCTGGAACTGTATACTGAAACTAAATCCTTGAACTTAATCCTGCAACTGAATACTGAAAATAAATCCTGCAACTGAATACTGAAACTTAATCCTGAAACGGAATACTAAAACTGAATACTGAAACTAAATCCTGAAACGGAATCTGAAACTGAATACTGAAACTGAATACTGAAACGGAATACTGAAACTGAATTCTTAAACTAAATCCTGGAACTGAATACAAAACCTGAATCATGAAACTGAATCCTCGAACTGTATAGGTACTGAAATTGACTCCTGAAACTAAAATTGAAAACGAAGTTACATTAATTCAGCATAAAAAAACTGAATAGGTAGGGACTCCAATAGTTTATTTAATGAATGATGCAACTTAAAACTGAACCATGTAAGCTTAAACTAAATTCTGCAGAACACTGCATACTGCAACAAAAATCCCTAAATTTAACCTGACAATTTTTTTTTGTTACAGAAGAACGTTAGGAATCTCTTGGAGAGACCACATCATCACGAATGAAGAGGTTCTCAGAAGCACCAGTGAGAGGCGAGCCCAATGGATCGGCATTATGCGACATGAGGGTCTCCTGCATGACATTTAAGAAGGAATGGCTCTGGGGACAAATTGTGGGGAGAGTGTATGGAACAAAATCGAGAACATGAACTGCGCTTCATATACTGAGCTAAGGATAGAACGCGGTGGAAAACATAATGCAGAAGCTTGCTGCAGATCAATCCCCAGGGTCAAGACATCGAAGATGAACATTTTCTTAATCTTTTTTTTATATTTTGATACGAGGTTTTTTTCTGTGTTGCGTAAATGGAAACATAACCTTAATTCATCATAAAAATGAATTTCATGTTTAGATGAATTGGTTCAGAAGCGTATGACTGATCCTCCTACCTTCATGTAATAAAATTATAAAGATACACTGCACTTGGTGTACCAATGCGGTGGCCTATGCACCATTGGGAGCCGTTATGGGAATGTAGTAGTCATCATCATCATCATACCAAATCCGCTCCTATTGTGGAGCATATGGATTCCACAAACTGCCTCCAGGCCAAGCGTTCGGCTGCCAGCTCCCATGCATTCCCCCAAGTCAGGTCCACGTCCCGCAGCTCTGATGCAAACTGCCTGCAGACGCCGAGAACCTAATGCATTGTAAAATAGGCAAGCTAGGGAGGCACGCGTAGTATATGGCCCTGCCAGCCGAAACGTCTTTGCCGGATGACAGTTAGTAGATACCAAGGGTTGCTGTGTCCGTTGCCTGTAGAAGTAGTATTATTGAATTTTTCCAATGATTTTTTTATACTTATGCATAGATAACAATTGTATATTAAATTATAAATTGGCGATGCCGAATTTTCTGACCAGTCAGTAGAACAGGCAATAAATTGATCTCGTAAGATGAAGGGAGAATATAATACCTGCAGACGGCCCTGAGTACTGCGCACTGCGCACTGCGCACGCCGCTCAGCGCACGCCGCGGCGCGGTCGGGGAGACCATTATCCTCAAACTGGCAAATTTTAACAAAAGTATAATTTAAAAACTAAACATAAAATCGATAAAGGATATAAATTACACAACAAGAATACAATATTCAGTAAGATGGTAAAGAAACCACCCCAAAGTATGTAATAATATTGTATCTGTACTTGAGAAACAAAAAGCCTCAACTTTAAAAATTAAGTTTTTCAGCCTCTTTTTAGTGATTATTAGTAGCAGTTTGTTATATTTCTCCTTTTATTTTACGATATACATGGTGTAACAAAATTCGTAGTACCTACAACCCGAAAACTGGTGAATCTACATCATATTTGGAGTCGTATGTACCTTTGAATCTGAGTTGAAAAAAACCTTTTTATTTTTCTTTTCATAATAAAGCTTTCAAAAGCATTACGATTACGATTGTATGGAGAACCGACCGGAGGGTCACGTGACCGCTGGCGCCAACCCTCTTAAAACAGAGAAAATTCTGAAAGTTTCATCGATAATGGAAAATTTGCCGATAATAACATGTTGAGAGCAGTAGGTGTTCTTGAATATGTATTGTTCGATGTGTAAATTGGTACTATGGTGCATTCATGGCGGTTTATCCTCTTGTTGTACACCTAAGTATCTCTAAACAAAGAACAAACCTTCTTACCCCTAGTCACGTTCGCGTCCCGTAGTTCTAACAATGCTGACGACGGATTGTCAGCAGAAGACGCCCGGGAACCTGATGCTTTGTAAAATAAGCAAGCTTAGGAAGACATTTGTTCCAATTGACTTCGCCTGAGACAGTGGCTGACACAAGAGTTTGCTGCGTCTAAAGCCCGCTTTATATGGGACAGTTTCTTGTTCAGAAAACTACACAGTTTCTTGTTCAGAAAACTGTGCAGTCTGTCAAACTTCTGTCAAAGACACACTAAATATGTGTATTTTTGAAACGCGATTGTAAGTTATTATCGTATGTTTGCTCTCAGGAAATTGTATATTTAGCTAATAATGTAAATATGTTATTGGTTTTTTACGTATTTAAAAGCATAAAATAAACCAATGTCTACTAACTTAAACGTTTACATAAAAAACATTGACTGTCATGTCAGCTTAAATCTGACACTAGCACACAGTTTTTCATGCAGTTTTAGCTTTATACGGGACCGTTTTCAGACTGCACAGAAAACTGTGTAGTAAACTGTCCCATATATAGCGGGCTTAAAGGTTTTGTTCATTTATGTGAAAAATAAACACAAAATTCACTAATAACTAAATGCATACATAGGTGCCTCATCATACTTTGTAGTGTAATGTAACATCATACACATAAAGGTATTTTTATATACATACATAGAACATACACATACAAGTACGTACATATTTATGTAGTTGACTTGCCTGCCTGTGGAACATACTAAACGTGTTCATGTACCTAGTATATATATATATATATATATATATACAATGTATATGTATGTACATTGTACGATAGGTTATGTAATTATGTATTTTCCTTCTTGACTTGAACTATCCACAACGATGTTCTTTTTTCATGGTTCATAAAACTAGGTTGATATCGATAGGTATCATGAATGAAAGAATATGTTGATGGGTAAGTTCTCATTTTTTTACAATAATTCCTGATTACTTTTCTACTAATATCATCCCTCGACCACACAAAGTGGTGCATAGGGCACTGAATTAATACACCGAGGGCAGTATCACCAGTCTGTTTCCGGATTAGAGTACTAATATTAATCATGTAGATTGGTACCATAAGTATTCTCTCTAAAATTAAGAGTTTTCATTGTCATACATTCAATTCTATACATTATGTATGTCAATTTTTTTGGTAGTGGGTACTTATACAGTTTACGCGATAGAGTTTTTTTAGCGGCTATATAATATTATAATGCTTAATTTTGGCACATTTATTTAAAAGAACCCCATTGCAAACTGTTGAAAATTCAAGCTCTTTTTCGTTCTATTGAGACATTTAATTTCGTCTAGTCAGAGCATTTTCAAAATGTTTTAAAATGTCGTAACAAGACGATATAGTTGTTTAAAAATACTACAATAAAACCAAAGAGTCAAGGAGGCTAAAGTTCTCAATGAGCTTTATGACCATCTAGTAAGTAAATAGCTTCGAACAAGAATTTCATAGAAGTGATATTCCATTCTTAAAAAATACTATCGTGTCTAGGTGTCTAGTTACCCACTTTGCCACTCACTACGTAACTAACTATGCGATAAATATGCATCTATGTCACACGTTTCGTATATTGGCCCAAGTGCTGGAGTCCTTAGACGGTGGAATTTGAATGTGGCATGATCAAGTACGACAAGTACTTAAAGGGGACATGTGAAAAGTCGGAATAATCGGCATGTGTGCATGAAAAGATGTATAAATGTAGAGGAAGCGAAGAAAGTGTGCCAGGACAGAGTGGTATGGTGTTCTGTCCTCTCTGCCTACTCCTACGGGGAAATGGCGTGATTTTTAGTTAGTTAGTTAGATATGAAATTAACTCAAGGACGCGTTTTTTTTTAAATTGTATAGAAACGCCCCTTCTAGTGAATAGGGTTCTTCCCGATAACATGAATATCCTTGAAAACGCCATAAATATTCAAAGTATATTTTCACAATTCCAACGATATAAAACACAATGATCAAAAATTTTGTTTTCATTTATAAATTTATGTTTTAAAAACACGAAATTACGAGTGACTTTTAACGCCCGT
Source organism: Micrasema minimum (assembly GCA_022494985.1). Taxonomy (NCBI): domain Eukaryota; kingdom Metazoa; phylum Arthropoda; class Insecta; order Trichoptera; family Brachycentridae; genus Micrasema; species Micrasema minimum. The sequence goes on along the minus strand of JAGVSP010003540.1, from coordinate 10,279 downwards.
TATTGGCTAATGACGTCATACCCGTCCACCGTGGAAGGCGTGAAATTCATTCCGTAGTGAGCGCCTATATTGCTGTGACGTCACACCGCAGGCGCGCTAAATGGAGGATTTTGCTATTTCAAACCGCGCTAAAAAATTCATCCGACATCGTAAAAATGTTTTAAAAAATTCCTTGATATTGTAATTTTTCAATCATTTTTTTGAAATAAAAAATAAAAAATCTGGAAGAACCCAATTCTCGTTCGATGGTAAAGAGTTAGTTTTTTTAACAGTTAACCTATCCAGATCTACAATACTTATCTCATTATTCCAAGCTCCATGTTTGTCGGTTATTAGCCCGCCACTCTTTACAGAGTTCATTCAATTAATAACCGATATGTTGCTATTAACAAGTTGCCGCTCCGGTGTCAAACAGAGCCGAGCCATTCCCATCCAGTTTGTATGGAGACCACTCATTAGGCCCGTCTAATAACGGCCTACAGCCCGTAATACTTTGTAGTTGGCTGGCCGTTTATTGGCCACTATTTCAGTTCGACATAGACGCTCGACATATCGATACCCCCCCCCCCCCAGCCCCACCCCACCCCACCCCAGCCCACCCCACCCACCCACCCCACCCCACCCACCCCACCCCACCCCACCTGCAAACAAGCGGAGAAAATTTTTAATCCCTTCTCGTTTTCAAGTGCACCTAAAAAAAATGCTATCATTATTCATTGTATTCGATTTTTACGTATTCAAAACGACTTTTTAAAAACTTTGGTATGTTTTTATTTTTATATCCCTACAGAGATGAGGTAGAATTTTTTCAAATTCAGGAATATGGATATTCGAGCGTTTACAGGGCTTATGACCTGTCTTTGGCTGGCATAAGCCCTGTAAACGCTCGAATATCCATATTCCTGAATTTGAAAAAATTCTACCTCATCTCTGTAGGGATATAAAAATAAAAAATACCTACTCCCGTCTTGGGATAAAATCCAGATTTGTGTGCAAGTATTTGAACACGACCCAAAATGTTGTATAACTTTGGTATAAAACAGCTACTGATTTTTAGACAAAAATATATCGATTTTGATAGTAAAATATAGTTCTGTCCAATAACTTGTAAAATAACTGAATACGAGCTTAGTTTGTTAGTTTTCGTATAAGATTTTATTTTCTAAACATTATAGAAGATGCTCAAAAAAGTAATAAACATAAAACATAATGGTCACATTATTTTAAATAAATAAATAAATAAAAATAATGGTCACAATGTTTTTACCATATTAGAATATATTTAGCATATTTTTGCCATATTATTAGAATATTTTTGCCATATTAGAATACTTTTACTACACTAGAATACTTTTAACATATTAGAGTATTATACCATATTATTTATTAGTTAGAATGCGCGCGTATTTTAAATACTTTAAAAAGTACCTACTTTGGCTTGTTCATATACAGGATGTAACAAAACTCGATGTACAAGCGGGAAACCAGTGAATCTACATCGTATTTGGAGACGATTGTGTAATATGACTTTTTGATCTGAGCTGGAATTTTTTTTTTTTCTTCTCACAAAAGTTTTCGTAAGTATGGCAGATTAAGTAAAATTGCTCCGATTCTTATTTAAACGCGTTTTTTTAATTTTGCTTTCTTTGTGGATAGTATTAATTTGAGTAATTACATGATATTTGATAACAATTTGCAAAAAAAAATCGAAAAAAAAAAAACAACCTCGTACTCAATTTTCTCGAAAACTAGGTGTCAAATAAAAAAAAATTACTCTTCAAAATCGACTCCAAATATGATGTAGATTCACTGGTTTCCCGCTTGTACATCGAGTTTCGTTACACCCTGTATTTGGATTAGTATAACATCTAATTTTTTTTTTAGAAAAACGTACACCCATGTTTTTCTATGCCTGTTTTATATTAGGTTACATTTATCTTCGTGTAAAAGTGATCAATATTCACTGCACCCGGTGTACCAGTCCAGTGCCCTATGCACCACTGAGTGCAAATAAGGGAGAGTAGTTGTTGCATTAGTAGTACTTACAAACATACACACATACCAAGACAAATAGATATGTTTCTATAACGTTTTCATTTTAGTTTAATCAATTAATTCGATTAAAATACAAAGTATCTTCTACAGTAGCCGAGTTACATAAATATGATGTACCTACCTTGATAGTTGTACATATTACGGCGGTATATAAAAGGTTACATAATATTTATAGTAGTAATCAATACATTGCGCTGTAATAAAGCGTGGAATATAAATAATAAGAGCGGTAACAGGATTGGTATCTACTCAATTAAAATACATCTTAATAACGGCTATTAATAAACGTCGTAAATCCTCTTCTGTACTCGAACTTCTTGTCCAGTAGTTACCATAACATAATGGAAAACAGGGTTGTCTCATAGTTTCAAGTAACTAGCCATAATACCAATGAAAGCCCCACCCTTTTCCTAGACTGTTTCAAAGACTATTGAGCATTGATTTATAATACACTTAGATCTGCCTTGCAGAGTAAATTATTTAGAAAAAGTAATGACACGAAGATTCCGCACCTTTAATTCTTACCAATACACTTCACGGGTCGACCTATCAGAGCCCTTCGACTGCCGGCAAGCATCCGCCCACACACCGCAAAAGGTATGGGCTATATGTATAGGATTACAGTAACAGCATACAATACTAACCCGTTCCTTACGAGGAGCGTTCATGAATTTTACCATGCATCTAAAATGACTTTTTGGGCTGTTGGCTATTATTTAAGAAGAAAACTTTCTTTGAATAATAATTATTTTAGGCTATGTAAACAAATATAAATAAACACTTACATGTGGAAAGTTACACTATCTTTTTTGTTAATTTTATCCGTACGGCTTTTTTACACGGTTTCACTACACAGGAAGGCATTTCGGAATGTTGTTCTGAACGTCCGACTCAGCCGGTGGTTTAAAGAAATACTGAATACGCGTCTGGCGGAGTTGAAGTGTCATTAATTTTTTGGATTCAGTTCAAATCTAAGTGTATTAATAAATCAATGCTATTGAGTATTTTTTCAGTCCAGCACAACCCTACCGATTTTTTCAACAAGCTATACCGCGATTTTAAAATTGTTAATGTGTTAAAAATAGGGATGAATTTACAATGAACTAATGCTTTCTTTGCCCCTACCACTGACTGTCTATAATTGACATTGTTTCCATCACCCAAACAAACCAGAGTCGGCCCAAATTAATAGTAGTAGGGAAACGATACTTTCTACCCCGATAATTATGTATTAGTAATTACTACCACCCGTGCGGAGACCGACATACTGCCTCGCCAGGCCCCCTATCCCAGACAGTCACCCGAGCATCTGCGGTCAGTCGGGATCTCAATGGAGGGAGGGCATGGAAGAGAATTATATTTAATTCGTAACTAACACCTGTTTTTGGAGAAATCATAAATCCCTTTTCTGTCATACTTAATTGTGTTGCACAGAGAGAGTATGCTTTAAGACTATCAAGTGGACAGATTTAGTAAAACTTTAATATTATACAATATTTTTTCTCAATTTGCCATATTTGATGTCTACGTAGACAAAATATCATTCAACATATTGAGTATCTATTTAGGTACAGCCCTGAATAATATTTTTGCCGTCGATATTTAAGCATGTTTGTGTTTATAAATACATTTAAAAATAAATAAATAAAATGCCAAGTTTATATTTTATATAGGAAATTAAGAAAACTAACTCCCTAATGAACATTTCTCGATCCCAATATAATAATCTACCCCATGAAATAAAAATAAATAAAGCAATACATAGTAGAGCCCTTAAAGATCTGTATTTAAATATGTTTTTCAATGATAGATATGATGTTTAGGATTAAGATTGAATGTGTTAATTTTGAATCGTCTTTCTTATTCGTCTTTTTGATTGTGCAATATGTAATTAAAAATGTGAATAATACCGGTCCCAAAATGAGTTTTTATAACTCCTGGGAATATAATACATGTATGTTTTATAAGATTTTTTAAAGAAAAAAAAAAAAACACTTAAAAAGTAACAATAATTAATTAATAATTATTACCAGTAACAAGTACAGTCATACATATTTAAATTAGACCGCTCAGCAATTGACGACCACTTATAATTACGTTTTTTTTACACATTACCTCAGTCGAGGTGAGAAGATTGCAGCCTTTCCTGGGATCCGAACCGTGGTCCATCAATCATGCGCAGTGCTGTCATCCTCCAGCTATGAGTGCGCACAGGTGTGCAGTGCGCACTGTGGAGTGCGCAGCACTCGAGGTATTGGGTAAACGAAGATTAAATAAATATGTGGAGGATTTGTAACAAGGAACACTATACGTGACTCGGTCGATAGATAACACTGATAAATAATACAAAATAAGAAGTTTAAAAAAAAATTGAAAAATTATTCAAACGCATACCTTACATACCCATTTAAAAAAAATAAAGTTTGTGTAATAGTCATCGAAATTAAATTCCCGTTTTTATTTTTTTTTACTTAAAATTTAGATATCCATACAAGATAGAACAATAATTTACTATAACAAGTTGATTATTCCGATACAAACTTATGGGTATCAAAATCATTCAAAACGAGGGATATTTTATAAAAATATCTGCAATAATCATTCACAGAACTTTAAAATATCACGTTTTTTAAGTTAAATAAGAAATAGACAGTTATGTATGACAGGATATTCTCGTAAGAGTACTGAAGCGTAAGACTGATCATCTTGCCTTCATGTAATAAAATGATCAAGATACACTGCACTTGGTGTACCAATGCAGTGCCCCATGCACCATTGGGTACGGATAAGGGAAAGTAGTACATATATACCTGTGTATTTGTGTATATATAAAATATCCAAATGTATGTTGGGCAATTTTTCTATGGGACAATTTTTTTAAGGAATTCTTGGTTACTAGAAACCATAATAAATCAATTTAATTATTTTTACTTAATAAGCAGTGCTGATAATAACAAGATCCCTGATATTTATCCCGAAATACACTTCATACTGATTTATGTTTTTTTACGAAAATATTTCTTACAATATCTACACGAATCCAACACTTTGATTACATAAAACAACAGATCCCCTATTTAACCATCCCTTAAACTGCACCAAGCCTCCATCAAATCACACCACTGAACAAAAAAGGTGGTTGTAAATTCATTTTGCACTTTTTCGAATGGCTTTGATAAGTCTTTTTTTTATGACGTGCCTTGTGCTGATTTGTACATTTCTTTTTTGTATCTGTGGGAAATCGTGTTTACGAAAAATTAGGCAAAACTGTTATTTACGGCGAAGGAAATTAGATTTTTAATCTATGCAAGTAAACTATAGCTCTGTCCCTCTCTATCTCACGCGTTACGTGGGTGGAGGGTTCGACTGTTGTAGGTTTTCCGCGTGAGTGACCGAGATGAAAAATTACAGGAAGAACAAAGTGATTAATAAAGAGAGTTCTTAACACAATGTGAATTTATGGCGTTTTGGAGTCAAATTAAAAAAGTGAATATTAATTTATTTAAAAAAAGAACAACACGTGTTCGTGGTCGGGAAGAAAGAAAATGTTTACCGAACTACGAAAAGGTTCCATAAAACTAGCTATATAGCATTTTTTGGAATTTTGAATACATTATTTTTTTATTTCTAATAAGAAATAGGTATTTTTTAGCTTGTGTTTTTGCCAGTAAAAATAACAGTTTATAAATGTAATATATTTTGTAGTCATACTAAAATAGTCGAGTAAACATAATGTTTTCATCATCATCCTCATCGACATACCATATCCGCATCCTATGTGAAGCATATGGATTCCACAAACTGCCTCCAGGCCAAGCGATCGACCGCCAGCTCCCGTGCATCCTTCCAAGTCAACATAGTTCAAGTTCCCCTTAATTAAATATCTTTTATATTTTAACATTAATGCAACCCCGAAATGCAATTAATGCAACCTACAAGAGAAAATGAAAATCGATTATCATCTAATTTTGTGGTATTTTAATTGTTTCCATAAACATTTTCAGTTACACTGCGAAGAAAGATAAAATACAAAATTATTTAAATGATTTTATTTGATGTCATTTTTTGCCACAAACTGGTGTTTAAATTAAGAGGGAAGTTAAATGGAACATAAGCAGAGTATACGTTTTTAAAAATAAATATTTATTTACTGAAATTACTTGAAAAATTTAATTTTTAAAAAGTTCTGTGAATTTCGTGTCGCGTCGGTATTATTAAGATTATACCCGTGAGTATAATAGTCTAGTAGTTAAAGCACAGGCGTATTATTACAAGTATTTAGGTTCTGTAAAGCATTTACACGCGGTCTGCGTGCTGTTTTCTTATTTAATATACAAAATAAACATTTGCCTATAAGGTACCGCGCGGCGTGTTTAGTAAAGTGTTGTAATACTCGTATACCCGCTATACACTGGTGGATATACCTAATGGGGCACTGGAGACACCAGGGTACTCCACAATACAATGTCTTCACTTACCTAAAGTATACACGGGTGGGCTGAATAGGGTACTAGAGATACCGGAATATCCAACCAAACATCGCCTTTCCCTAACTTTCGCTTGCTGTATGCACTGGCCTGCAGAATGGGGTACTGGAGACACCGGGGTACTCCACAATACACCGCCTTCCCTTACCTACAGTACCTATACACTAGCGGGCAGAATGGGGTACTGAGGATACCGGGATACTCCACCGAACATCGTTTTTCCTTACTTACAATATAGGTACACTGGTGGGCGGAGTGGGGTACTGGAGAGACACTGGAGTAACCCACCATACACCGATTCCCATGCATGCTTACCAGTCTCCATCTACAGTATACACTGGCAGGCAGAATGGGGTACAGTAGACACTGGGGTACTCCACCATACACCGCCTTCCCCTACCGAAGTATTCCCAGCACGCTATTTTAGTTTCTCCGTCTAGGTAATTGCATGATTTTAGTACGATATAATCAGATATGTGTACGAAATGTGGCAAACTAACCAGCCCTTGTTTTTTTCAATTTTGTAAGAAAAATGTATCAATATCTTTTTTATCAAAAAGGGTTTGAGATGTTTGATAGGTGGGCCCCAAAAAAGCAGAAAAAAAACTTCAAATTAAGTACCAACCAAATCGACAGTAGTTTTCTTGATATGATTCCCTCATCTGCACTTAATGGTGCACTGCATTGGTAAATCAAGTACAGTTTATCTTGATATTTTTTACTTTGAGGTACTTTAAGAAAGTCCTCTAGAAAATACATCCATCAGAGAAATGTTATTATTGTATTCTTCGAATAATAATTTCAGAGAAGTGACATTCCATACTTGAAAAATACTACCGTGTCTGAGGTGTCTAGTTACCCACTACGTTACTCACTACGTCATCAATAGGCATCTACGTCACCACTAGACATCCACGTCACACGTTTCGTGTATTGGCCTTACTGTTTAAGTGTTTAGACGGTGGAATATGATAAAAAGCTAATATTTTTATACAACATTTTGGGTCGTGTTCAAATACTTGCACACAAATCTGGATTTTATCCCAAGACGGCAGTAGGTATATATTTTTATTTATATCCCTTCAGAGATGAGGTAGAATTTTTTCAAATTCAGGAATATGGATATTCGAGCGTTTACAGGGCTTATGACCTGTCATTGGCTGGGTTAAGTGGCCACTTTTACTAGTACTTAATTTAACTCGTCAGAAGAGTCTTAACTACATAAAAATAAAGTAATCTGCTAATAAAATACTTAACTTTAATATCAATGCATAGATGGCGCGTTCAACTCGCTGGTGGATGATTCTTGATTCGTAGCATAAATACAAAATCAAAAAAATGTTACCTGGTGTGGATATTCGATAATAAGCGGAATGGGGAATGTTGTAGTACCTAGATAAAGTGGCCACTTAACCCAGCCAATGACAGGTCATGAGCCCTGTAAACGCTCGAATATCCATATTCCTGAATTTGAAAAAAATCTACATCATCTCTGTGGTGATATAAATAAAAAACTAATCTTTTTAGAAAATTTGTATGGTAACGCCCTTTCTAGTGAATTCTTGTTCGAATATTGTATTTTTGAAATTTTCCGATAGGGCAGTCTGCCACCTGTATGTATAGAAGCCTTTTGTTAGCGTTTTAGTTTTACCAACTCAGTTTAGTATAAAAAATGAGTTTTAATAGCATGTATGTATACCTAAGCTACTTTAGTTAATTATTTTTTATTATATTTTCTTCCTTTCGTCCTGCACTTGTTGTTCCGATGCAGTGCCCTATGCACCATTTGTTGCGAATAAGGGAAAGTAGTAGAACCTAGCAGTCCCTCCTCTAATTAAACTAAATATTATGTATAAAATATAAAAATCGAAAAAGATTACTTGAAACTCCATACAAATGTAAGCCAGGTTCAAGCACATAGGAAAGTAAGTATTTACAAGTGTAAATTTATAATTTGTAATCCATCATGGCGTATACTCAATACGAAGGCAGTTACTCAGTAGCTTTACGTAGCTGATTCTTGTAAATCAATGAACAGGTGCAGAGTATATGATTCAATATAAGATAGGTTCCTATTTCTGGTAGTAAATATGTGGTGTAGAAATTTCCAATGCGCACTTTATACGGGCCGGAAAACTGTACAGTTTCCTGTGCAGTCTGTTAAGTAAACTTCCCGTATAAAGCGAAAACTGTAGGGAATATTAAATGGTCGGGTCAGCGTGACATTTAGCTGACCTGAGAAATGTTTTTTATGTAAATGTTTACAATGAAAGCCCCACCCTTTCCCTAGACTGCTTTAAAGACTATTGAATCTTTTTTCAGTCCAGCCAACTCTACCGATTTTTTCAACAAGCTAAACCGCGATTTTAAGATTGTTAGTGTGATAAAAAATACGGATGAATTTACGATTATGTACGCGAACAAATGCAATTCATTGTACCCCTACCACCGTCTCGGCTTATGTATTTATAATTGTCATTGTTTCCATCACCCAAACCAACCAGAGTCGGCCCAAATTAACAGTGGTAGGTTTCTACCCCGATCATTATTTATTAGTAATTAACAACCACGTGTGTGGAAACCGTATCCCGCCTCGCCAGGCCTCCCATCCCAGACATCCACCCGTGCATCGCGGTCAGGGTCTCAATGGGGGGGGGATTAGGGAAAAGAGGGGAGGGGACAGAACGCATGTAAATGTTTAAGTCATCATCATCATCATACCATATCCGCTCCCTATGTGGAGCATATGGAATCCACAAACTGCCTCCAGTCCAAGCGATCGGCCGCCAGCTCCCGTGCACTCTCCCAAGTCACGTCCACGTCCTGCAGCTCTGACGCAAGCTGCCGTCGAATTGTCAACAGTGGACACGCCGATAAACCTGATGCCTTGTAAAAATAGGCAATCATGGTTAGGTCTCCAGGAAGGCATTACGCAGTATATGCCTAGCCAGCCAAAACGCCTTCGCCGGATAACAGTAGATACCAAGGGTTGCTGTGTACCTCTGTGTTCCTTACAAAGTCAACCACCGCACACCTAAAATTAACATTAAATAACATTACTACTACCTATAATAGCTATGTTAACAATTTCCTATGTGCAAATATACGATTAATAACTAACGATCTCGCTTAAAAAATATTACACATTTAGCGTGTCTTTATTTTGACACACTGTACAGTTTTTCAGTTTCAGTCCGCCTCGTAGCATAGTGGTAGCGCAATAGCTACCGTGCACGAGGTTGCGGGTTCAATTCCTGTGAAATATTAATTTTCATATTAATGTTTCATGTGCTTGCTTGTCGGATCATATACATATAATCTAATGTACTTTATAATACTTACTAATTTATTAACAATTTTTTATTTTTTATTTTTAATCCAATTTTTTTTTTACTTATTAAATTTTTACAAAATTATTCATTTTCTCATATTTAATTAATAAAAAATTCATTATTTAACATTTTTCATGTTGTTCATGTATTAGAATTATTATTATTTTCATTATTAAATTTATCAGGCATATTGTAATCTTTATTTTTTCAACATACTTACCTATTGTAAGTTTTTTTTATCATGCATGTTGCAATTTTAATGATGTTCTCAGAGTTATCAGGTTTTATTTTCGTTATTTATCGATACATTATTGTAATTTTTTATTTATCATAGTTATATACTTATTGCAATTTTACATGTAATTTTTGCATCATCAATATTAATTATTATAATTATATTATTAT